>PITA01004753.1:5196-119477 GCA_004023965.1 Spilogale gracilis
TGGCTGTGTTTCTCTCTGTCAAATAAATAAAACCTTTAAAAAAAAAAAACCCTTAAAAAGAGGGGCGCCTGGGTGGCTCAGTTGGTTAAGCGACTGCCTTCGGCTCAGGTCATGATCCTGGAGACCCGGGATCGAGCCCCACATCGGGCTCCTTGCTTGGCGGGAAGCCTGCTTCTCCCTCTCTCACTTCCCCTGCTTGTGTTCCCTCTCTGGCTGTGTTTCTCTCTGTCAAATAAATAAAATCTTAAAAAAAAAAAAAAAAAAAAAACACCTTAAAAAGAATCCTCCAACACTTATGTGAGCAGCAGGTACGTTCTGCCAGCACCAGCCCCACAGCCTTCTTGGGATTCTCCAAAGGAGTGTTTGTGATATATTGACAATGATGTCTCTCCCCAACCAAAACTCCCACTACAAAATAAGAGATTCTGTATAAGCTGCTAGTTCAGATACCTTATGCTTCGAGCATCCCAGCAAGTAAAACTGGGAAATGGATAGGATGGCGATGGAAATGTCATTATGTAAGGACTCTGTAGCTAAGTCCTGCTTTGAAACTTACTGTCTCTGTGACTTTGAGTAAGGTCCCTGCCTGTAGTAATGTTCTATTTCTTCATCTGGATAGTGGTTACACAGGTGTTTTCATTTTGTTAGAATTCATGGTGCAGTTATGAGTTTTCTATATGCCAGTTATACTTCAGTGAAATACTTCTCTGTGCAGGGAGTAGAGGGTGGTGAGGAGCCCTGACTTGTAGCATTTGCCAAGTTACATGGTATAAATATGGCTGATTTCAAGGAACCAATATATTTTACTTATTTGTTTTTTTTTTTTTAGGTATTAATGATTTAATGAATTCTCATGAACCCAATGTCCAATGCAGAACTAGATAGTGTATCCTCTATTGTATTTCTTGGTGTTTTGTTTGTTTTTTGTTTTTTGTTTTTTTTTTTAGTTTTATGACACAGATACACAAATGTGTGATTGGTTTATTATTTAGTTTTATTTATTTTAAATTTTATACAGGGAGTTTACTGTTCTGAAATTAGTATTTTGATTTAACCTTGCATTACTGAGATGCATCTACATTTTTTTCTAATGTAGTTTATTCATTTTTATGATAGAAATCTACATACTTTTTACTCTGTTTGCCATGCTAGGTTTACATCATTATTGGTATACTGGTTTAATTTCCCAGCAGAGCCAGCATATTGTGTTTTATTTATTTTACAAGCCTTTTTTCACAAAGTGATGGATTGTAAAATGTCTTCTCTTTTCTATTCTTGCATTTCCTTTCCAATATCAGTGTTCTTTGGTAAATGAATGTGTTTTCCTCAAAACGGATCAGACATCAGTAGAACATCTTAGTATGTGTCGGTGCTACACAGAAGAAAAATGCTCTGAAAAATTCTATCATGGTTACTAAAGAAGTTCTATTAATAGCTTAACTGAGAGTTGAAATTCACATTTCAGCCTCAAGTTGGTTAAGGATTGTTATGACTACAGTGATTATCATATACTAGCTCCTCATTGTGGAGTTACTATGATTATATATAGTGAATAAGTATGGCATATAACTGAATAAATAATTTGTTGCTCAGAGAATGAGCCCAGAATATTATAGATGACAAGTAGCCAGAAATACCAGAGTCCTCACTAAAAGAGATGTTGCTCACTCAGAATAAGTACCTATTGCCAACATTTCATCACCTGATTTCTCTGAACTGTAGAAAAAGACATGATGGCTTTCTACCACAAGTTTAACTGCTATAACCAAACTTCTAAGAAAATAATATTACTAATATTCAAAACTTGAGGGAAAAATTATTTAAAAATTACGAAGTGGAAGACTAGGTGCAAATAGGGGAGAGGACAGAGCAGATGGATATTTATTTATTCATTACACAAACTGGACCATAATCCCTTATCATAATTATAAAATTTTAAAAACTCTGAAAACCAGATTTTTAAATTCATTTTCATAGTTCTTTTGGTCACAAAACCTGTCCTAATTAGAATGCATTTGGCAGTAAAACCTGACTTGGAATAATGAGAAAGTATTTATTGCTTTTATTTGTTCTACTTGGTGTGTTTTTTCATCTGTTTTGCTGAATTATGCTTGATTCCAACATGCTACCCCAGACTGTGTTGGCACATCACATTATATGCAGCTTCTCTACCTATCTGAATGTTTTAAAATTCTGAATTCATAAACATATCTGGCCCAGAGGGTTCTATTAATAGATTGTGAACTGTGATAAAATGAATTGCCTTTATCTTATATTTAGACTATGAGTTCTTCACCATTTTTGTGCCATGGACCCCTTTGGTGAACTGGTAAACGCTGTGTACACCTCCTCCTTTAAAATTTTTTTAGATGTATTAAAATACATAAATAAGAAAGTAAGCATATTGGAAAAGTTATCAACATGATACAAATTTGTGGTATAGTAATATATATACTTCTTTATTTTAAGACATTAAATAACAGAATCTAGCCATGGGTCTAAATGTTACTGTTAAGTCATAACAGTAATAAGTATAAATGATATTTGGGGATATCTGTAATAACTGTTGTGTTGGATCAAAATATCTTTGATTTCTGTTGGTAACAGTGTCACAGGTATTGCTAATATGCTGAGGTTTGTCTTCTATTTTTATCATTGAAGGAAGTCATAAATTTTGAGAAATATTTAATTCATGGCCCATCCTAGTTCATGTGACCCACACCCCCCGTTCTGTCCATGATCATAGTTTAAGAAACTTTGGTTACAAATACTAGTCACCATTCACTTTTCTGTCTTCCTTCCTGCTTTCAGTGTTGATTCATTTCAGTTCATGAGGTGATGAGGCTGGAATTCACATCGTGCCCTTAACTTTCAACTAGTATATTTTTTAAGGTTCAGACTTTATTTTGTGGGCTTCTTTCACACAATTGACAAAGCATCTGAGTGTTTGTAATTAAGATGCTGAATTCTAACTATAGTACTAATTTTTAGGGTTTTCTCCCACTCCGGCCACACTGTAAATTAGGAAGCAATGCAGGATTTGTGTTAAAATCTTTGTCCTTTTTTCTTAGTGTACTTGACTTTCTACTTTTTTCTTTTTTTTTTTTTTAAGATTTTATTTATTTATTTGTCAGAGAGAGAGAGAGCACACAAGCAGGGGGGACCAGCTGAGCAGGGAGCCTAATATTGGGCTTGATTCCAGAACCCTGAGGTCATGATCTGAGCCGAAGGCAGCCACTTACCCCACTGAGCCATCCAGGCACCCCTTGTTTACTTTTCTATTGTAAACTTCCAAATGTCTTAGGTAGAGAGCACCTGCATGGAGGGGACAGAAACCTATCTGTATATCCTCTGCTGACATTTCAACATTGACATTTCTGATACTGCCACCTAAGTGACTTCTTTTTAGCTTTTAAAATCAAAGTACATCTTATACATGAAGGAGAAGAACATTCCAAAGTAAGATTTTGAATTTTTCAACTTCAGGAAGCATCTGATTACTCCAAAAGAACTGATATATTCTGATTTACTGACTAAGAAAAATTTATCATCTGTTGTTGCCCATTTGTCTGCAGTGCTACAGCCAAAAATTCACTCCGGCCTGTTGTCATCTTATATTTGGACTGCAGGAATGGCCTTGGGGAATGTGCCCCGCCTTTAGTCCCTCCTAACTTCCGTCACTCATATGCAGAGCTGGCCCTCTCTTCCTTAAGCACTCTTCTTCATCACAGGAAACATTCCTTGAAACCTATCCTGATTCACAGCACAGCATCAAAATCCTCAGTCAGGAAACCACCAGCCCACAGAGATCTATTACTTCCTCTAACTTCTCTACCTTTTGTTGCATCTGTCATCCAGATTGCTAATTCACAAACCCATGGCCTTGTTCATACCACTGTTAGCTCTCCTGTGCCCTTTCTTTAGGAGCTGATATCTTCCAGTTCCTTTGAGGGATGATTTCAAACCAGCCCATCCAGTGAAACTGTTAAATTCACTCAATACTAACCTAGTCACTTTTTGGACATGCTTTAGTATTTTTATGCTGTCTTTATTTATAAATCACTGCCATTTACGGAAAACTATCGTACCTCGCTGCCCCCATTTTTAAGAGGAAATGCATGATGATTTTGTTTTTCCTAAAATTTCCCCTGCAATCGTCTGTCACAGCTTGCAGCAAGCACCCCACGTCTGACAAATTGGAGTTCTCTGTTTCCTTGTGCCTCATAGAGCGCTCTTTAGCTTTCTTTAGTCTTTCTTTAGCTTTCTCTTGTGCCCAGGTAAAAACCTGAAAATTATTTGTTTGTTTCTTTCTAAGCAAAAGTGAAAATGATTTTCAAAAATTCTTGCTAAAGGCCATGATGTGTTCATCTGAGATAAATTGCTCTTCTAATACAGTACTGTTCCCCTGAGCTGTGGGGTATCAGAGTAACTCACATGTGCCTTTGGAAATTGGGATTAGTGTCACAGTTGTTCCCCTCTGACTTATTTTCTAACTTCTAAATCTATTTTTGAAATAAAGCTGATTTTCCAATGGAGTATGAATGGTTTTGTCATATATGTGAAGTAATGACCTACTTTTAAAACTTTGGGGCTTGGGGGCACCCATCACTTTTCATTTATTGCAGGCCTTCAGGGCAAGCAACACTGCCTAGCTGAAACCTGTGGGCCAGGTAAACCCTGCCCACTACAGCGATATGCTGACAAGAGTTTCCTCCACTCACTTCTTCCCTTCTGAATACAGGCACAAAAACAAAAGACTTCTTAGTGTTGTTTTGTTTTATTTTTAACAAACTAATATGTTCACAGAAAGATTAAAAAGATACCTTTGAAATTAATGGGCAAACTACTGCATTTGTCCTGTCTTGTATCTCTCCCATTTTAGAGGGGAATGTTATTATTGATAACCAGCCCTGCCCAACTGAGGAGAAAATAAATGGATTATACCACCAAGGCAGCATCTGCTTCCCTCTTCAACTTGACAGTGAATATCTGGCCAAGGAAAAGGGAAATTAACTTGTAAATGTGTTATTCATATCCCCGTACACATGTCTAACTAGTAAGCAAATTATAGCAAAATATTTTTTTCTTTCTTGCCTAAGAATTTGAGGTCAGAGTCTGGATTATATTTGCTGGGTATGCCCATGACTGTAAAGGGGACATTTATTTAATGTGCTCTTGTGTTAGGCAAGATCTTTATTGGGTGCTTTATGTGTAAGAGCTCAATTAATCTTTACAACAAATACATGAGTCAAGTGGTGTTATTCTCATTGTGCAAATGAATAGACTGAGACTCAGGTTAAGTAATTTATCTAAGATCACAAAATATATTAAGTTGCAAAACTGGGAATTGACCTTAATACCTTTCTGAAGCATAAATTTTTAAAGATTTTTTTAAAAAAAAATGTTTGTATAGGGAATGCCTGAGTGGCTCAATGGGTTAAAACCTGACCTCTGGCTCATGATCCCAGGGTCCTGAGACTGAGTTCCACGTTGGGCTCCTTGCTTGGCAGGGAGCCTGCTTCTCCTCTCCCTCTGTCTGCTGTTCCCCCTGCTTGTGCACTCTTTCTCTGACAAATAAATAAAATCTTTTTTTAAAAAAATGTTTATAATCCTGTAATTGATTTTTTTAATTTTTTTTTTTTTTTTTTAGCTCTTGGTCTACTTTGCTTCACCAAATTAGATTTTTAGCTACTGAGGAAAGGATATAATTTAGAAATTTTTTTCATACAAAAAAAATTATCTGATGGTAAATTCAGGTGATTTTGATGAATATAAAGAAGAGCTTAACGAGTGACCAAAAAATAACTGATGTTATTTTTTTGTTGATCCTGTATCACTGAAGTATCAGCTAATAGTCTTATAGATACTTTCAACTGACTTTTGTTTGTTTTATTATTATATTCAATTAGCCAACATATAATATGTCATAAGTTTTTGATGTAGTGTTCAATGATTCATTAGTTGCGGAAAACACCCAGTGCTCATGACAACACATACCCTCCTTAATACCTATCACCCAGTTACCCTATCCCCCCACACCCCCTCCCTTCTGTAACCTTCCGTTTGTTTCCTGGAGTCCACAGTCTCTCATGGTTTGTTTCCCTCTTTGATGGATGGAACTGGAGGGGATTATGAGAAGTGAAATAAGTCAAGCAGGAAAAGATGATTATTATATGATTTCACTCATTTGTGGAACATAAGGACTAGTGCAGAGGACCATAGGGGAAGGGAGGGAAAACTTAACTGACTTCTATAAATGTAATTTCTGGTCTTTGATCCCTAATAGAGGTAAAATAGACAAAACAAAATTGGGAGATAAAATACTTAATTTGAAGGAATCTGGCCTTTCATGTACTTGACATTCTATACTTGTGTATTAATCTGAAAAAAAGAGTAAATAGATGATGGGCATCTGGATGGTCCAGTTGGTGAAGCATCTGCCTTTGGTTCAGGTCATGATTGCAGGACCCTGGAATCGAGTCCCGAATTGGGCTCCCTGCTCTTTGGAGAGTCGTCTTCTCCCTCTACCCTTCCCCCTGCTCATGATTTCTCTCTCTCTCTCTCTCTCTCTCTCTCTCTCTCTCTCTCTCTGTCTCAAATAAATAAATAAAATCTTTAAAAAAACATAAATAGATGAATTAATGAATGGAGAAATTAAACTATTACTGGGTATCAATTACATCATTGTGTTAAGTCATTCATGAAAAAAATCACAGATTGTGAGGTGTATGAATACATGCTGTTGGTGTTTTCTGCCATTTTAAATATGCATAACCCTCCTTTTAATGTTGAACATTTGATGTTGTAAATGTTATGCTGCTTTTGAACATTAATTGCCATTAATACACATGACTTTCATTTCATTTATATTTATAGTTTGTTTTGCTTTTGTAACCAAAGTATACACTTCATTGCACTGGTTACTACTGTTATTCATTCCTTCATTTAACATTTAAGTTTGTTGTGTGTTAGGCCTTGTGCTAGGAAACATGATGATGAGAAAAGACAGGATGGAAGTTATAATTTAGTGGAGGAGATAATTAAATCAATATGAAATTACATTGTGATAAATTCTAGGAAGGAGAGATTCAGAGTGCTATGAGAGTTGTATATGCTGAGTCAAGACTCTATGAATGAATGTTAAAGCAGTGTGTGAAGGATATTTTTGCTTTTCAAAAGCTACCCAATGGGAATACATCACAAAGAATCTAGAAATATTAAGAGACTTTATGCATCCCACAGACAAAGTACATTGGAGATTTAGTAATACTTCTTCAGAAATTAATGACACTGCCATCTAAGATTTGATTTCTCCTTCCATTGATTACAGCATTTAAAATGCACTGCACACTAAAATAGGATTTCTCTACCTTGTCCCTCTTGACATTTTGGACTGGATGATTTTGTTAAGGGGGCTGCCTGAGCATTATAAGGTATATTGCAACACTCCTGGGCTCTACACACCACATCCATAGGCATTAGTAGCACTCATATGTCCCCAGTCAATAAAAATTATTTGCAGACCAATGTCCCCAAATATCAACTCAGTTAACAGTCACTGCTTTGGAATATTTCGAATCCATTATGAGGTTAGAGGAGAATACAAATTAACGAAATGTTTACAATGCAAAATATCTTGCATCCATTATGAGGTTAGAGAAGAATACAAATTAACAAAAACCATGATCTTATTTTTATAAAAAATCATACATACGCATACCAAAACCAAAATTCAGATAACAAAGTATTAACCATATTTATCTTGGTTATCAAGAAGTGTTATTTGGGATTTTATTTCCTTTGTGTTTCTCTTGCATTTATTACCTCTTGAATTAGAACAGTAATGTACTCTGTATTACAAATATTCAACCTGTAAGTGGATGATACAATGTCTTAGTCTGCTCAGGCTGCTATAACAAAATTACCATGGACAAACAGATTTAAAAAAAAAACTTTTATTTCTCCACAGTTCTGGAGGCTGAAAATTCCAAGCAGATTCTGTGCCTGGTGAGAGCCTGCTTCCAGGTTCATAGAAGGCCATCTTCTCATTGTGTTCTTACGTGTGGGGAAGGGGAGTTCCCTAGGGTCTGTTTATAGAGATGCTGATCCCATTCATGGGGATTCTACCTTCATGGTTTAAGCACCTCCCAAAGGCCGCACCTCCAAATACCATCATATAGATTAGAATTAGAATTCAACATATGAATTTGAGAATTCAAACATTCAATAATATACAGTGATTTCCACAGATAAACATTTTTAAATTTAACTTAGACTATTATACACAGCATCATGATTGAAGAGCTGAAATCAAGTAAATATTATGTATGTGAACTGAATTTTTATTGATGTCCGTGAAACTGGAATAAAGCATGTGACAGATACCATCTTCTTTTGTATAACCATCAGTATAAGGAACATAATATCCTGTAAACTTGAAGCAGTATTTTGGAAGACTGGATCGTTCTACTTTCTGCCTGTTATAGTTACTTATCAAAAAAAAAACTTGCTTATTCCCAGAGGGGAGGTTAAAACTAGGACACCACACAGTGGATACAACAGAGTGAATAAAATGTGACTTCCCTCAGTCACATGTTGCTGACTAACCAAAGAGGCCTGTCTTAGGATATCTTAAAATTATTTCTCTTCTAAGAGCTTTAGATTTTGTTTTGAAAAGCAAACAAGTTACTATTTGAGAGTCTAGAGCAGCAGTTATCAGGTTTGTGTGTTTTCCCTTACTGTGACACAAATGAACGAGAATTTCACACACATTCTCAGAAACATCTCCGGGCTTATACATAGCTCTCAATTCCCCAGCTGTAATCCTTCTTCTTTTCCTCATTAAGAAAGAAAATAAGAATGCAAATAGACTTAGAGGGCAGGAGTAATAAAATAGAATAGATTAGAAATAAAGAATTTTAAAAATAAATTATTTGAAAACACTGGAGATTTATTAAGCACATAATACTCCACAGATACTGGGTGCCTGGGTGGCTCAGTTGGTTAAGCGACTGCCTTCGGCTCAGGTCATGATCCCGGAGACCCGGGATCGAGTCCCACATCGGGCTCCCTGCTCAGCAGGAAGCCTGCTTCTCCGAGAACTCTCTCACTCCCCCTGCTTATGTTCCCTCTCTGGCCGTGTTTCTCTGTCAAATAAATAAAATCTTAAAAAAAAAATAATACTCCACAGATACTAATTGAATGGCTAGTACGTAGCAGGTAATGTATGATGCACAGAGGTGAGAGTCTAGTGGGTGTGGCATATCTTAATCAAGCTCTCATACACAAACACATGAAATTTAAAGCATCACATATGCTGTGAAAGGGAAGTATAAGTTGCTATGAGAGCATGTAATTGGGGGACCTATTTTAGATTAAGGAATCTGAAAAAACTTTCTGAAAAAAATGCCTTTGGAGCCAAGATCTAATAAGTGAGTAGGAGGTAACTAAAGAGCTATAAGGACCCAATATTCCAGATAAAGAAACCAGCATGTCCCAAGATTTGTATCTTGAAGGAGGATGATACATTTAAGGAAGTAAAAGACAGACAGTCTAGGCAGAGCTCAGAGAACAGTAACCTGGATGATGAGGGATGAAGTTGGTGAGGTTGGAGTGGAGTAGGAGAGACCATGGATAGATACTGGTTCTTTAGCCTGGGAGCAAAAGGAAAGCATTGGAGGTTTCTTTTTCTTTCTTCTTTTTTTTTTTTTTTTTTTTTTTTTTTTTTTTTTTTTTTTTTTTTTTTTTTTTTTTTTTTTTTTTTTTTTTTTTTTTAAGTAGGCTCCAGGCCTGGCTTGAACTCACAACCTTGAGATCAAGGGTCGAAGCCTTTACAGTCTGAGCCACCCAGGTGTCCCCACTGGAGGTTTTTTAAACCATGGTGTGGTGTGATAAGAATGGCAATTTGAAAAATTATTTTGGCAAAATATGCAAAAATTATTAAGATGCAAAATGGTTATAAGGATTAGTAGTTTATTGAAATGGTCCAGCTAAAGAATTATAAAAAATCCTATCTTTATCTTTCTAAGGTAGAAATAGACTCAAGAGAAATTCAAGGACCGGAATTAAACAGGATATACTGATAACTTAGGAAGAAATATCAAGGATAACAATTAGAGTACTGGCTTGTGTAGCTAGATGGATTCAGTAAGTTAAAAAAAAAATTAGAATTGACTCAGTTACGGAGAGAAGGTTATGAATTCAGTTTGAAGCATATTGAATGGAAGCACTTTAAGAAATCACAAAAACACCAAGTAGACAGTAGGTGCATACTTATAGAGCTCAAAAGAGAGGCTAGGACAGAGTTAAAGAACTGAAAGTCATCTGTATACACAGGTATTAGCAGAGGCTGTAGGTCCATTGCCTAGGGAAATAGTATACATGAAAAGAAAAACGTGAAGGCAGTTTCGGACTAAGCATTAAGGAGCAACCCCCCCCCCCCCGTCCCGCCCCAGTTTGTGGTAGGAAAAAGGAAGATGCACTGAGGAGCAAGCAGGAAGATAAGAAATGAATGTTGTATTATATTTTTTATTTTTTGGTTTTTCTTTTATTTCCAATTAACATTCAATGTTTTATTAGTTTCAGGTTTGAGAATGTTGTATTAAAAAAATCAAAAGAAGTAACGTATATTTCAAGACATTTAAAAATGTTTAAGAAGGGATACCTGGGTGGCTCAGTAGGTTAAGCCTCTGCCTTCATTGAGGTCATGATCTCAGGGTCCTGAAATCAAGCCCCACATTAGGCTCCCCACTCTCTCTCTGCCTGCTTCTTTGCCTGCCTGTGATTTCTCTCTGTCAAATAAATAAAATCTTTATTTTTTTAAGATTTTATTTATTTATTTGACAGAAAGAAACACAGTTAGAGAGGGAACACAAGCAGGGGGAGTGAGAGAGGGAGAAGCAGCCTTCCCGCGGAGCAGGGAGCCCGATGCGGGGCTCAATCCTGGGACTCTAGGATCATGACCTGAGCCGAAGGCAGATGCTTAACAACTGAGCCACCCAGGCACCCCAGTAAAATCTTTAAAAAAACAAATAAAAAATAAAAATGTTGTAGGATAATCAGTAATGTCAAGTATAGCTAAGAGATCAAGAAAGATGAAAACTGAGAAATATTGGTTGGATTTAGTAACAGTAATCCAACAGAAAGGGCTTGAGGAACATTTGCAGAAGTGAAAAAAAAAATGAGGAAAACAAGTAGAGGCAGTTCTTTAAAGTTTGCTGTGACAAGGAGAGGGGGAGGGTGGTAACTAGCACAAAATGCAAGACTGAGAGATTTTTATGCGGGGTGTGTGTTTAATGTGAGAAGCCATCAGAGAAAGATAAATCGTAGACCCAGGAAGACTTTGAAAGGAATGGTGAAGGTTTTAGAAGAGTCACATGAGAAAGCCAGTCAGTGACTTAGTAAAGGGCAGGAAAAAACAAAAAACAACGTAGTAGAACTGTTCCACATATTTGACAGTGGAGTTGGAAACCACCAGACCAGAAAAGTATAGTAAAATTAATTATTTGAGAAATATATGGAGTATTATTTAAAAGAAATTTTTAGAAAAGTCTTGATTGTAGTACTGAATTAGGTTATTTTTTTTAAATCCTTATAGCCCTATTTTCTGCGTGGAAGAGTTAAGGAAGAGTCTCTACTTTCTCTAAACTTAGTTGAGAATCTTAAAGATTAGTTATTCTGTATGTTTCTTTCAGCACTGTTGTATCAGTTTAGTAATATTATCTTTTTTAACCTTTTTTATATTTACAGTCTCCATTTAGGTTCACTTTCAGATTTGTTTTTTTTTAAATCATATTTTTATTATAACCTGTTCTTGCATTATTGATGCTGTTCTTTTTTTAGTCCACTTAAAGTTTCTTATAAATTTCTCTATTCTATGAGTTTGTTCAAGTTCTTTCATTCATACATCTGCTTATACTTTTTAGTTAGCCATTTGTTTTATGGCATACTTAATAATTTTTTATTATAACCTACCTTCAGTAGGAGTTGGTTCTCTTTGACTCTCAGGTGCCCTGAATTGTGGAAGAAACCCCTTGTGGCCAGTTTTGTGTCTGGCTTTGTTGTCATCTTACTGCTTTTCACTAGTACAGGACTTAACTCTATGCTATTTTCTTTTCTTTTCTTTTCTTTTTTTTTTGACTTTAAATTTATTTTATTTTTTCAGTGTTCCAGGATTCATTCCCCATTCCCCAAACCCAGTGCTCCATGCAATAGGTGCCCTCAGTACCCACCACCAGGCTCTCCCATCCCCCCACTCCCTCCCTCCAAGTCCCTCAGTTTGTTTCTGTGTCCACAGTCTCTCATACTTCGTTTCTCTCCCTGGATTACCCTAGTTCCCATTTACCTTCCTTCTCCTACTGTCTTCTGTTTATCCCTTATGCACCACAAGTAAGTGAAACCATGTGATACTTGACTTTCTCTACTTGGCTTATTTCACTCAGCATAATCTCTTCCAGTCCAGTCCATATTGCTACAAAAGTTGGATATTCATCCTTTCTGATGGAGGCATAGTATTCCATTGTATATATGAACCATATCTTCTTTATCCATTCATCTGTTGAAGGGCACCTTGGCTCTTTCCACAGTTTGGCGATTGTGGCCATTGCTGCGATAAACATTGGTGTACATATGGCCCTTCTTTTCACTACATCTGTATCTTTGGAGTAAATGCCCAGCAGTGCAATTCCAGGGTATCGGTTAGTTCTATTTTTAATTTTTAAAGGAATCTCCACACTGTTTTCGAAAGTGGCTGCACCAACTTGCATTCCCACCAACAGTGTAAGAGGGTTCCCCTTTCTCCACAGCCTCTCCAACACTTGTTGTTTCCTGACTTGTTAATTTTGGCCATTCTGACTGGTGTAAGGTGGTATCTCTATGTTATTTTCTTTGTCCATGGTTTCCAAGTTTTTTTGGAAGTGCTAATTGAGACCTCACACCAATAAGTAGTGCAGCTTTGACTTCCTTCTCCTGGCTTTTTGTCCAGAGTAGCTGGCTTCCATATCACATTCCACGGACCAAAGAGCCTTTCTAGCTTGCTTGCTATATATAGAGCCTAGAGTTTTGACTCCTGAGCTATATCCTCAACATACCTACTAGGTTTTTGAACATTTTATCTCACTTTTTTGTTTAAGTAGCACTGGAGGGAGGCTTTCTGACTTTACTTGCTTCCCCATATTGACCGAAAGTCTTTTTTGACAATATAAAAATCTTTTCCAGTAGTTTCTTAAAATATATTTTTGATGACTGATACGGGAGCTAGCATATGTTGGAAATCCAAAACTGTCAGATTTGGAATATGTATTTATGCAAATTTAAAGTCATATTTTGAGACTAGAAATACAGTTTCTTATGACACAAGAATGACATTTTAAAAATGTATTTAAGAATCAAAAATGAAAAGACTTCTGTAATATGTCTGTATATCTGAAGTAGCTTCCATGTTTCATTTCTTAATCACTGCTATTTTCTAATAACTTCAATATCTAAACTTTTTCCATGACATAGCTTGAACTTTGTGTCCGGCATAAAAAAAAATGCAAAAGAATAAGTTTTAGAGGAAGGTAGACATACTTAAGTTTTATGAGAACAGATTAAATGATATAATGAAAAGATGAGAGAGGGAGGAATTTATTCTAGGATTGAATCATAATCTACAGTCACATATTCAGGAAATGTAATTTTCCTTATTTTTGAATAAAATTTATTCATGTATATAAGTACCTAGTGGATATCTATTGGATAAATGAATTGTATGAATGAATGGATTTTGTATTTTAAGCCTTTTTCTATTGGAGGCTGCAAACTAAATCTTAATCAGTACAGGTCTCTCTCCCTTTCATTTCTCCCTCGGGTCTGTATCCTAAATTTTTAGAGTCTTCCAAGTGCAGCATGTTGGCAGATGGGATGGATATTTGGCCTTGATGATACCTACGGAGCTATCTGCCTGGTCACTTTACTTTTTCCTTGTATTGGCTAAAAAATCTTTACTACCCATTCTGCCAAATAAATGCCAACCTCTGTCATGCCCTTACCATGCTAAGCAGGAAAGAATTCTGAGACCTGACTTCCTCCTGAGACTCCATTCTGGAGATGGGAAGTTGTAGGCTTCCCTGTTAATCAAAACTCTAAACCTGATGGATTTTCTATCCTATGTATCATCCTCCCACCAGTTTTAAGCCTGGATGAATATATTGCTGAGTGCTTTCTCAGAGATCCACCAGATTCTTGCCCCAGTCTCATAGAATCATTGGTTAGTATATCTTCAGCTAAGGGAACAGGGATAGGAGGAGCAGGAAAAAAAAAAGAAAGAAAGAAAGAAATCTTCCATATCTATCATTTATACTCAGAGTCCTAGTCTCTTGAAAATCAAATACCAAAAATTTAATAATTAAATTATTTGGGAGACACTTGGGTGGTTCAGTTGGTTAAATACCTGTCTCTTGATTATGGCTCAGGTCATGTTCTCAGGGTTGTGAGATCAAACCCTCCTTCATGCTCCATGCTCAGCAGGGAGTCTGCTAGAGATTCTATCTCTGCCTTCTGTTTCTCCCCAAAACCACCCATCCCTCCGTCACTGCCCACCTCCATGTGCGTGCATGCGCTCTGTCTCTTAAATATTTAAAAACAATAATTAAATTTGTTATCTACATACCGCTGTGTCATTCATTCCCTTAAACAGGGAAATGATATCTGTTTCTGCCTAAATGGAGAAGGGTCATGGACAACCCAACTGAGAACCAAAGGTATTGGTTAATATATAAGTATTTTTCTGCTACAAAGAAACAAAATAGAGGAGAAAAGACTAAAGCAGAAAAAGAAACCCAAGTGGTTTAGTAGGGAGACTAAAAGACCTCTTTACTCTCTCAAGTAAAATGTGACATGCTATGGCTTAGGAGTTGCTGGGTTCAGTGGCTTAGGCACAGAGCAACAGGCATAAGGAATGCAAATCAAAATAAAAATGTGAACTTAAGAGATTTGGTTATTTAAAGACCTAAAAGGAAAAAAATCAAATTGTTCATTATAAAACCAGTGTATCCTCCTCCACTCAAATGAAAATTAGCTCCTACTCATTTTGGTTTCAAAATTTCTTAAATTCCCAGCTTAGCAACTCTAGGTCAGGCCCTTGGTACCCCATTCCTTAATTACTCCCTCTTTCTGCTACTTAGCACTACAGTTCTTGAAAATACCTCCTCTTGATACTTCTTTTTTTAAAGAATTAGTTTAGAAGTCTTGATAGATATGTTCACAGCAGCATCCACAGTGCCTTTCATATCTCTACTATGGGCTAAATTGTTCCCCTCCCCTTCCCTGCAATCCATATATTAAAGCCCTAATCCCCAATGTGACTGTATTTGGAGATAGGGGTTTTTGGAGGTAATTAAGGCTAAGTCATTACAAAGGTAGAGTCCTGATCCAACAGGATTGGTGGCCTTATAAGGAAAGGAAGAGAGAAATTTTGTTTGACACACACAAAGGGAGTGTCAGGTGAGCACAAGGGAAGAAGGCAGCCATCTCTGAAATGCCACAGCTGCCTTTTTTAAAATTAGAAATGCCTTCTTTTTCTTTAGAAATTAAATGTTTGAAAAGTTTAGATATAAGGGACTTATTAAAGACCTGAATTGTGGAAATTTTCATAACATAATAATCTATTCATGTCTTTTCTAGTTCCGCAACATAAGATACATGTCCTCTACTTGTTGAAAGGGAAGTCTGGTTTAAAAATAATTTTAATATTTTATTTACATTGCACTGAATCATATAAAGTCTTTATAATGCTACTTTCTATTAAAATGAGATAACTTCTTTTCACCTGCATAGTAGAAGTGGAAATAATGAGACTAGTAAGTGCATTATTCATTCTGACACAGTCAATAATTATAGAAATGTTCTATATCCACATCAAATTGAATGATAGAAATTTCAGACAGCAAATCTAATTACTAACATCAGAAAACAAGTGCACAAGCAGAAACCAAGATGGAAACACCCAAGAAAAGAAACAACTCATATTTATAAAATTTTTAAACTGTTAAAATACATGTGAAAATGCTCTTAGCTAACCATGTCTTTAAAATGTTGAACTGGCTTCATCAATGTAATTTTGTATGAAATAAGATTCAGAGACACTAATAGATCATTAAATCCTAAAATATCAGAATGCAAATAATGTTTAAATATGACTTATCTCTTACCCCACATTTTGTAAAAGAAGACATTTGTGAAGTAGGTATAGTTAAATTTTATAGTACTTTCTAGAAACCACATGAAAATTTAATTTTATATATATAATTAAATTATAATTTTTTGGTCTATGATATTTACACTAAAAAGCTAATTACCAGCCAAACTATTGAGTACATGGATATGATTTCAAAATCATAATACAAAATTTTCTTTGTTGGTATAGATTTTTTTCATAAAAGTAGACTTGACATACAGTGTTACATTCATTTCAGGTGTTCAATATAATGATTCCACAACTCTGTACCTTATGCTGTCTTTATCACAAATGTACCTACCATCTGTCACCATACAACACTAGTACAGTGCCATTTGAAATTGTATTTTCAATTTCAAAACAGGACCTTTCATCCCCATGACTTATTCATTCCATAACTGGAAGCTTGCACCTCTCACTCCCCTTCACACATTTTTCCCATCCCCCAATCCTCCTCCCTTCTTCCGTCATTTTGTATTCTGTATTTACGAATCTTTCTCTGCTTTTTTGTTTTTTTTAGATTCCACATATAAGTGAAATTATATAGATTTTGTCTTTCCCAGTCTGACTTATTTCACTTAGCATGATATCCTCTAGGTCCATCCATGTTGTCCCAAATGGCAAGATCACTTTCTTTTTTTCTTGCTGAGTTGTACTGTATACAATGCGTCTATTATATAGTACATCTTTTTTATCCATTCCTCTATTGGACATTTAGGTTGCTTCCATATCTTTGTTCCTGTAAACAATGCAGCAGTAAACATAGGGCTGCGTATTTCTTTTCGCTTTCTTGGGTAAATACCCAGCAGTGGAATTACTGAATAATACAGAATTAACTATTTTTAACCTTTTAAGGAACATCCGTCTCTTTTCCACAATGGCTGTATCAGTTTACATTCCTGCCAACATGCATGACGGTTTTTTTTCTCTGCATCCTCTCCACCACTTGTTGTTTTCCATTCCAGTCATTCTGAGTAGTGTGACATAATACATCACTATGGTTTTGATTTGCACTTCCTTGATGATTACTGATGTTGAGTATCTCTGCATGTGTCTCTTGGCCATTTGTATATCTTCTTTGGAAGAGTGTCTATTCAGATCCTGGGCCCATTTTAATCTGCTTATTTGGGGAGTTTTTTGTTCTTGTTGAATTGTTACAGTTATTTATATATATTTAGGTACTAATGCCCTATCAGACATATCATTTACAAATATTTTTCCCATTTAGTAGGTTGCCTTTTCATCACATGGATGGCATCCTTTGTAGTGCAAATACTTTTTTTATTTTTGTCTACTCCCAGTAGTTTATTTTTGCTTTTATTTCCCTTGCCTCAAGAGACATATCTAGAAAAATGTTGACAAGGCTATTGTTTAAGAGATTACTGTGCATATTTTCTTCTAGGGGTTTTATGCTTTCATATCTCTCAATTAGGTCTTTTTTTTAAGATTTTATTTATTTATTTGACACACAGAGAGATTGCAGGCCAGGCAGAGAGGAAAGCAGAGAGAGAGGAGGAAGCAGGCTCTGCTTCTGCCCAGCAGAGAACCCGATGTGGGACTCGATCCCAGGACCCTGAGATCATGACCTGACCCGAAGGCAGAGGCTTTAACCCACTGAGCCACCCAGGCGCCCTCTCTATTAGGTCTTTAATGCATTTTGAGCTTATTTTTGTATATGGTATAAGAAAATAGCCCAGTTTCATGCTTTTGCACGTACCTTTCCAGTTTTCTCAACATGACTTATTGAAGAGATTGTCTTTTCCCCACTGTACATTCTTCCCTTCTTTGTCATAAATTAATTGACTATATAAACATGAGATTATTTCTGAGCTTTCTATTTTGTTCCATTTATCTATGTGTCTAATTTTGTACCAGCACCATAATGCTTTGATTGTTAAAGCTTTGTAGTATATCTTGAAATCTGGGATTTGTGATATCTCTAGCTTTATTCCTTCTCAAGATTGCTTTAGCTATTTCAGGTCTTTTGTGGTTCCATTGTAACATTAGGATTATTCTGGTTCTGTGAAAAATGCTGTTGATGTTCTTCTAATCCATGATCATAGTATGTCTTTCTGTTGTTTTGAGCTTTTCTTTCTTTCTTTTTTTTTCTTTTGGTTACTGTTTTATAATTTTCAGAGTACAAGTCTTTCACCTCCATAGTGAAGTTTATTCCTAAGTATTTTCTTCCTTTTGGCACAAGAGTAAGAGAATTGCTTTTTTAGTTTTTCTTTCTGCTACTTTGTTGTTACTTTTAGAACTGAAACCAATTTCTATATATTAATTTTGTATCCTGCAACTTTTTTGAATTCATTATTACTTCTAATAGATTTTTAGCAAAGTCTAGGGTTTTTATATATAGTCTTTTGTCCTCTGCAAGTAGTGAAAGTGCTACTTCTTTATTACCAATTTAGAGGCCTTGTATTTATTTTTCTTGCCTCTTTGTTAGGGCTAGGTCTTCCAGTCAGTTTGAATAAAAGTGGTCAGAGTAGGCACTCCTGTCTTGTTCTGGATCTCAGATAAAAAGGTCTGTTTTTCATCATTGAGTATGATGATAATAGCTATGGGTTTGTCATCTATGGGCTTTAGTATGTTGAAGTATGTTCCCTCCAAACCCACTTTGTTGATAGTTTTTATGATGAATAGATTTTGAATTTTGTCAGATGCTTTTTTTTGCATCTATTGAAATCATGATTTTTATTTTTTGTTTTTTTGATATGGTGTATAATGCTGATTGATTTGCAGATATTGAGCCATCCTTGTTTCCCTGATATAAATCCCACTTGGTTGTGGTGAATGATTCTTTTCATGTATTACTGAATATGGTTTGCTAATATATTTTGAGGATTTGTGCATCTGTACTCATTACAGATATTGACCTGTAGTTTTCTCTCTTTTTTTAGTGTGTTCATGTCGTTTTTGCATGAGAGTAATGTGAACCCGTAGAATGCATTTGGAAACTTTTCTTCCTCCTCTATTTTTTGAATAGTTTGAGAAGAATATAGTATTAATTCTTACTTAAATATTTGGTAGAATTCACCTGTGAATCCCTCTGGGTCTGGACTTTGGTTTATTAAGGAGTATTCTATAGATTCAGTATTATTATTAGTAATCAGTATGTACAGATTTTCTGTGTCTTCCTAATTCAATTTCAAAAGGTTGTATGTTTCTAGGAATTTATGCATGTCTTGTAGGTTGTGCAATTTGTTGGCATATAATTTTTCGTGCTGGTCTCATAATTCTTTGTATTTCTGTAGTGTTAGGTGTTACTTCTCTTTCACTTCTGTTTTTATTTATTTGGGTCCTCTCTTTTTCCTGATGACTCAGGCTCAAGGTTTATCCATTTTTTTTTAATCTTTTCTAAGAACCAGCTCCTGGTTTTCCTGATCTGTTCTATTGGTTTTTATCTCTATTTTATTTATTTCTGTTCTAATCAGTATTATTTTATTCCTTGTACTGACTTTGGGTTTGTTCTTCTTTTTCTAGCTGCTTTAGGTGTAAGATTGTTTATTTGAGATTTTTCTTGTTTCTTGAGATAAGCCTGTATTGCTATAATATCCCACCCCCTTAGTACAGCTTTGACTTCATCCCAAAGTTCGTGGATTGTTATGTTTTCATTTTCTCCATGCATTTTTTATTTCCTCTTTGATTTCTTGGTTGCCCCATTTATTATTTAGTAGCATGTTATTTAGCCTCCATGTATTTGTTCTTTCCATATTTTTTCTTATGATTGATTTCTCGTTTTATACCATTGTGGTCAGAAAAGATGAATGATATGATTTCAGTCTTTTTTATTGAGACTTGTTTTGTGACATAATATGTGATCTGTTTTGGAGAATGTTCCATGTGCACTTGAAAAGAATGTATATTCCACTGTTTTTGGATGGAATGTTCTAAATACACTGTTAAGTTTATCTGTTCCAGTGTATCCTGCAAAGCCACTATTTCCTTGTTGATTTTCTGTGTGAATGATCTATCCATTGATGTAAGTGTGGTGTTAAAGTTTCCTACTATTACTGTATTACTATCACTTTCTCCCTTTGTTAATATTTACTTTATATATTTAGGTACACCTATGTTGAGTAATAGATATATACAATTGTTATATCCTCTTGTTGGATTGATCCCTAGACATTTTTCAGTTTTGGTTTTGGTTTTGGTTTTGGGGTGTTTTTAATTCCTTTCATTTCCATGGTGAACATTTCTTCCATCCCTTCACTTTCAATCTGTATATGTGTCTTTAAGTCTGAAAGGAGTTTCTTTTTTTTTTTTTTTTAAAGATTTTACTTATTTATTTGACAGAGAGAAACACAGCCAGAGAGGGAACACAAGCAGGGGGAGTGAGAGAGGGAGAAGCAGGCTTCCCGCTGAGCAGGGAGCCGGATGTGGGACTCTATCCCGGGTCTCCGGGATCATGACCTAAGCCGAAGGCAGTTGCTTAACCAACTGAGCCACCCAGGCGTCCCTGAAAGGAGTTTCTTACAGGCAGCATATAGATGGGTGTTGTGTTGTTTTGGGGTTTTTTTAACAGTTTGTTTTATTTTTTCAGTGTGGGTTCTTTTTTAACCCATTCCATCTCTGGTACAGACTCCCCTTGGAGATAAAGGCTGTACCAAGCTGTTATCCTCATATCTTTTAATAGTGGAACCTCAAGCTGTTTTGGTTGCCAGGAGCAGAAATTTACCCAGAAACTAAAGTAAATAAATAATGAAACCTGGATTAGAAATGTTTTTGTCCTCAGCCCTGCTGGACAGAAATGGTGTGTGTTTGTGTTTTGCCTTCCCTAAAAAGATCGTACTGATAAACAATTTTCTGTCACCTAAACTTTTCATATATTATGTATAATATTGCAACAACCATAAATATACTGAGTAGATTGGGCAAAAACTATTACTCATATACAGAGAAGATGAAACCTAAGTGGTCTGGCCATTTTCTTAAATGATTTTTAAGATTTTATTTATTTGAGAGAGAGGGAAAAAGAGCATAAGCAGGGAGAGGGTCAGAGGAAGAAGGACAAGCGCATTCCCCGCTAAGCAGGGAACTCCACAAGGGGCCCACTTCCAAGACCCTGAGATCATGACCAGAGCTGAAGGCAGCTGCTTAACCAGCTGAGCCACCCAGACACTGCTCCCCACTATTTTTTAAATTCAGTGATAAAGTGTTGCATTTGGTGTGTGCATTGGGAGATGGCGGTGCTGCTTTCATTTAGATAGCATCTTATGGATAGGACACTCTGAAATAATATTTGAGCTGAGATCTAAAGAAATAAAAGATAGCCATTCAAGAGATAAAAGGGAGCAGGTGAGGTAGAGCAAATAGCAAGCACAAAGTTATGTGAAACAGTAAAAAAGAGAAAGGCAAGTACTCTAAATAGCTAATAATTGGAGCTGATTTACACAAACCATATAGTTAGGGTATTATACAGCCTTTAAACTACTGTGAAATTTAGTAGTATGGGAAACTCTTAATCTAACATAGTAAATGGGAATGTAAAACCACAATTTTAAATACTATGTAGTTAGAAGTAGTGTTTAAAATTAAAAGAAATACAAAAGAAAGTTTATGAAATATTAGCAGTGTTACATTGGGAAGTGGAGTCATAGGTGATTGGTGATCTACTTGCCATTATTTTCTACACTTTATTTCTCAACTTCATTTCAAAGAAAGTTCTCAAACGTCTTTCATCAAAAACAACGTTATCCTGGGGCACCTGGGTGGCACAGTCAGTTGAATGCTGCTCTTGGTTTCAGCTCAGATCATGATCTCAGGGTCCTGAGATTGAGTCCCATGTCGGGCTCTGCATGCAGCATGGAATCTCCTCAAGATTCTTTCTCCCTTTCCTTCTGCCCCTCCTACTCATGCTCTCTCTTTCTCTCTCTAAACTAAATAAATATCTTTTTAGAAAGTAGCATTATCCTGAATACTGAAATTCATTTAAGTATTGGTGTGTCTTGAATCTATTTTTCTGAAAAGTGAATATATTAAAGAAAAAGTCAAAGTATAGTATTGCTACCAGAGAATCATCCAGTGCATTGTTTTGTAAAATCTTCCAATATTACACATGATCATATTCATTTTCTAAATACATTTAAGAAAATAACAGTGCAGCTATGTATGCATCATATGCACACCTACATACTTCACACCACCTGGAGGTATTAAGTGGGAGGAGTTCCAAAACTTGTAGACCTCTCTTAACCACCTGCCAGCAGTTTCAGAGTTTCTTTGTTCTTAACCAGTGACATTTTTTAATTCTATGTTTCAGACAGAGAAGTAAAAATAGTTTGAGTTACAAATTGCCACATTGAATTTGAATCTATTTATATTTTAATGTAATTTTTAGATTTTGTTTAACAATCATGTATTACTTCTATTTTTCTGTTTTTGAATGATTAATTTAGATAATTTGTTCATTTTTAACTAAAAAAATTAAAACACTGTTTTTAAGAAATTATAAAAAGCTGAAGACCTTTTAGCCAGTACTCCCAGTCTAGATCATTTTCCACTGCCCACAGAAAAGATCAGCCTTCAGAGTTTATTTTATAAACTTCTGGCCTCTCAAAGGAAGAAAATATATATATTTATATATTTATATCTATATATATATATATATATAGAGAGAGAGAGAGAGAGAGAGAAATACATATATAGAAATATATATCTAGAAAGATGTATATCTAGGAATATATATAGAAAGTTATATATCTAGGAATATATATAGCCATATATAGCTATAGCCATATAGTATATGTCATTGTTCTGCCTATGTTATTCCTATAAAAGTGGTATTATACTGTATTAAATTGTGCCACAGTAATTTGTTCCTGTTGAAACATATATTCTGTTGTATGAATATGCCACATTTTTGTTAGCAGTTATTCTTTTGATATGAATTTTACATACACTGAAATACAGAAATCTTAGTTGTTCATTTACTATTTTAACAAATGCGCACAACTGTTTATATAGTCTCCCCTAAGATATAAAACCTTACGTCATTCCAAAAATTTTCCTATTCCCCTTCCCAGCCATTTTCTGTTTCATACCTTGGAGCCAACTATCATTCTGATCTCTTTGAACTATAGAGTAATGTAACTTAATTATAGAATTTTACAAAAATAGTATTCAGTATTATGTACTCTTAGTATAAGACTTCTTCCATTAAACAGTGTTTTTATGCCTCAGTATTGATGTTTTGTATGTAAGTAATTTATTTATATTGTTGAAAAGTATTGCGCTGTGTGAATATACTAGACTATATTTATCTGTGCCTCCACAAATCCCCTTAGCGGTATTTGTTCTGGCCTCGCTACCACCGTGGAGAACGGCTCAGCCCTGGCTCTGTCCAGCAGCGACTCACCATTTGCCTTGAGGAGCTTCTCTATTGTCACTGAAGCATTGCAGGCAGTGAGGCCCATCAGTTCTCATGTGTGTGTGTAACCTGGAGGTTAGGGGGCGTTAATGCCCAATGGGGCACATTTTGGATCAATAGGAGATGGGCACCAGCGGATACATTTTTCTCCCTTCATCCCTAAGCAGACGATAGATCACACTACATGTCATTGGGACACAGTAGTTCGTAACCCTCTGCTAAGACTACTCGATACCAATTAAAGGTCTACTGAGAAATCTATCCTGTCATATTTTCTCTTCCTCTTTATCTCACTCACTATCTTTTCTCTCATGCCTGCACTCCCTAGTAAAGTAACAGCATGTAAACTTCTGCTGTACTTTGGATTCTGGAGAACCCCAGCTAATGCAGCCTATCTGTATAAACTGATGTTATTTTTAATCTTTTTCCTTGAGAATCATTTTTTCTTTTTTACCAATCTTCCTATTTTCTAATGTAAGTTATACTTACTGGGCATCTTCTGAATGCCAAGCACTCTTCTAAGTAATAGGAATATGGTGATTAAATATATTAAACCTAATATTTGTGATTCCTTTTTGATGGCCAGAAGTTATACATAAATGGTTTGAAGGCTATTGATTAGCCATTTCTATTACCTTGCCTCCCTTGCTTTGCTCTGACAATAGAAGAAATAACAGTAGTTTGGGAAACATGAATATTGGCATATTTTTAATAATTTCAGATTCAAAGACCTTTATATCTAATGTGAACACAGGCTATTTGAGATTCCTATGACAGGGACTTGCAAATAGGTAGTAGCTGTTCTGTATAGAGAATCTGGAGGACACTTTGTTTCACACCAAGTATAGTCTCTCGAGTAGAGCTACTGATATATCAGGATTAGCCTCCTGGTATTCATCCCATATTATTTCCCTTGAATCACTTAAGGCCAGTTGGAACACATAGTTATGGCTATAAGTGGGGAAGGATGAATTTCCCAAACAATCAGTAGATTGTTGGCAGAAGATGGATGGAATGAATGCTGGAGAGGTTTCCCCCAAAAGTGTCCACTAAACCAAACCATATCAGATCTGAGGGGTATGTAGGAATTAGGGAAGAATAGAGGTGAAAGAGTAGGGAGAAGGAACAGCTTATGCAGAAGTTCCAAATTAGTGAGGAATTTGACCTGAGAAAGAACAGGGTAATTTTTAGAGATGGCATTTGGGGTCCTGAGTCAGTTCTTGCCTAAAGCTAGAGGCACTTGTAGATTTCTCAATTACTGGCTCCAGTAGATTCCATTTTAACTTTTGCACCACTTTGACTTGGGTTTTCTGTCATTTATAACAAAAAGATTTCTAATAAGATGTTGACATAAATACACTCCTGCAAGGAAGCCTTTCTAATTTGAGTTCCTCTGTTTCATGCTTTCTTAGCATCTTTTTATTCTCTGCCACAAGACCAAAAGCTCCATAGTATATCCTTAGATCCTGGGAAAGTGGCTGGTACACCATAAGCACTCAATAAATGTTTTTTGAGAGAATATAAAGATCAAAAAGCCGAATTAGGAAATGGCAATGAAAATAAAAGGAATCATGATTAAGGGAGTATAGGGGAACATTGCAACAGTGGAAGAAGTAAACTTAGAAAGGATTGGCTATAGGAGGTGAGGAATAAGAGTCAAATCTGGGAGAGAAGTGAATTAAAGTTAGACTATATTAAGATAGGAGCCCTAGTATGGTCATTTACAAAAGGCAGTGATAAATTTGTATTTGGAAATCAGAAGAGGGATAAGATTAAACAAAGATTTTGCTGGCAGCAGTACTAAGGAAATAGATTCTGAGGACAGTTAAGAAAGGTAAGATCACCTAGGTAATAGAATGTGCAGAGCACAATCTTCATAAAGACAATTACTAAAAGGGCATTGGCAGAGAATACATATATAAGAAATCAATAACAATAAACAAAATGAGGGGTATCCATACAATGAAATATTGATCATAAAAAGGAAAGAAATACTGATACATGCTGTAACAGAGAAGAACCTTGGAAACATTAAGTAAAAGAAACCAGATACAATAGGACATGTTTTGTATGATTCTGTATATGAAATATCCAGAATAAGCAAATCTCTAGAGACAGAAAGTAGGTTTGTGGTTGCCAAGGGTGGGGCGCCAGAAGGAGGAGAGAGAAGGGAATGGGAAATGACTGATAATGGGTATGCAGATCCTTTTTGGAGTGAGGAAAATTTTCTGATAGTCATTGGTGGTAAAATGGCTACGCAAACTTATGAATGTACCAAAACCTGTACACTTTAAAATGGTGATTAGGGTATGTGAATTATATGGCAAAAAAAGGTGAGTAATAGGCAGAAATTGTACACAGGCACACTTAAAGAAAAAGGTCAATAAAACAGATGGACAATTACAGTGAAGCCAGAAAAGGCAAAGAGAAGTTCATTCTCTCTCCCTCTCCTTCTCTCTCCAACATTGAGACAAAATTAAAATGTGTTCCTAGAATAAAGACTATATTTTGTAGTCTTTAAGAACATGGTAACTAGGGTGCCCGGGTAGCTCAGTGGGTTAAAGCCTCTGCTTCAGCTCAGGTCATGATTTCAGGGTCCTGGGATCGAGGCCCGCATCAGGCTCTCTGCATGGCAGGGAGCCTGCTTCCTCCTCTCTCTCTCTGCCTGCCTCTCTGCCTACTTGTGATCTCTCTCTCTCTGTCAAGTAAATAAATAAAATCTTTAAAAAAAAAAAAGAAAAAAGAACATGGTAGCTAGTGCATTTTAACTGTGTGCTTGTGTATTACCAACTCTAAGCATAAATAAAGATATACTATCTTGACATTTTCCAATGACCTGGAATTTGCATTTTTCTTCCCTTAAGTAAACATAGCAGAAGACTTTGTAAATGAGATGAAAGCTTTACAGAATTACCAATGTGTTAGAAATGTTATATAGCAAAACACTGTTCCTTTAATTTCAGACAAGATAGTAATTTTTTTAGTGTATGTGATTATTAAATTTAAATGCTTCCACAAAAATATGCATAGAATATATACTGCATCCTTTATCATTTTTTAAAGATCTAATAACTTGTGCAGAACATGAAATATTTTTAAAATAACTGCTAGCACATTCTTGGTTTTCAAATTAAAAACAGAAGATACTTTGAAAAAGTGACCAGCACTACAAAATATTGCAAACATTTTATTTCAAATGCCAAAAATGGGGGTAGTGAGCAATACAACTTATATAAAGCAAAAGTTGTAAGTTTTTCTCCAAAAAAACACAGTACATTTTAGAGCTCATATGTACTCTAAAGAAAGCCAGAAATTGCAGAAATATATTCTTTCAATTTGGCTGAAGAAGGGTTTCCATTCTAATTCATTGCGTTTAGTCCCCAAACCCAAGTAATCTGGCGAAATTTGTAAATTCTAGCCAGAGCATTTGCAATTGTTTACTGTGAATGTGGATCATTTTCAGTTCTTTCAAAGCAAAGACTATTTCCTGAGTTTTTACTTTATTTAACTTGATTTTTGCTTCATAAGTAAGTTGATTATCATTTTGGCTTAATATTGATATTGAAAAGAGAGCAAATAAGCTGTACAAAGTTACATTCCCCAGAGCTTTTTAATGGGATGAATATAAGTCTTCCAATGGCCAGTATAGGGAAAATGAACATATGTACTTCTTTGGCATTTTCTATTTTATACATATATCTAGTTTCATCAGTATATAGAGTGGAGCACTGAGGGACTTTTGTTTATGAAGTAACATAATAAATAAATGGTTTCTGAATAACTCTGTATCTGATGGCTTGGGCAATACTCAGTATTGTAATAACCTGCAAACATACAGAGAAGTGTGATAGTGAGTGGGGAAAAAATATTCCTACCTCATCTCTTAGAGGTATGCAGAGTCTTCATTTAGTCTCTTCCTTTCTGTGGGTATGCTGGTACATTATAGGAATAAATATTGGGAAATTTCTACCCAAAATTTTGGATTACAATAGCCCCAGTGTTCATTTGAGACCCCACGAATTCTGCTTTTCCACACATCGTAGGGATTTGGTGTGTTTGTTTTTTTGTAGCTACTAACTATTGACATACACTCTAGACCTTGGGAAGTTATTTTGGATTTTTTTTCAAGTAAACAAGCACTCAAGCCAGGACATCTAAATTATTTTGACATAGCTAGAATTAACTCTGATCTAGAGCTGTTTTTCTGTTTTGCAAAGTGCTATAAAAAACAATTCAGATTAAGTTATTTTCAGTCTATCTAGAATAGCTTATTAATGAGGTGTTCTGATTAGGTGAATATCTGTGTCAAGCAACCCCATATGAATTGCTAATCATCAAATAATTTTAATATAGAAAATATAACTAAAATCTTATCAAAGGTCATTTCATCTTGATGCTTTTTTTTTTTTATTGTTACTAAAAATTTTTTTTTCCAGTGTTCCAAGATTCATTCCCCATTCCCCACACCCAGGGCTCCATAAAGGCCACCTCAGAGTATTATAGTAGCTCTTGCTTTTCGTTGTAAATGAGGCTCTTTGTCAAGGCTCCTGGGTGCCTCAGTCAGGTGAATGTCCCACTCTTGATTTCAGCTCAGGTCATGATCACAGGGTCCTGAGAGGAGCCCGTGCTGTCTCTGTTGGAGTCTGCTTCTCTCTCTCCCTTTGTGCCTCCCATTGTGTGTACATGTGCTCTCTCTCAATAAATAAAATCTTTAAAAAGATAAAAATTTTCAAAAATAAAGGAAGTTATTTGTCATCTAATAGAACTGTAACTATTAAGCTGATTGATTTTTCTCTTCATACTATAGTGTATCTAGGTGTAGCTTTCTGAAATAAATGCTCCGCACTTTCTTCCTCTCTGCTTCCCTACAGTGTGCTGCCATTCTTTTTGCACTTCTTGGAGCTTTTATGTCTTTAGATCCCAGACAGAAGAGACCTGACCATCATTTACACCCCACATATTTTTTCCTTAAATTATCTTCCTCTGTAAGATGAAATTATTGTCAATATTGCCAGTTCACTAAGAACTTACATGCTTCAGTACGGTATCAGTACAGGCCTATGGCCCAATTCACCTTTGATTTCTACCTCCCAGTGTATTTGTTTTCTTAACTTTTTGGACTCAGAATGCCTTTAAAATCTTAAAGTTATGGAGAACCCCAAAGAACTTTTGTGTATATGGATTATAAATATTTGCCATGTTATATGTTAAAACTGAGAAAAATTTCTAAAGATTTATTCATACACAGATAATTCCATTACATGGAATCATAACATATGAAAAATTATTCCAAAAAATTGAGAAAAATGGCATTTGTTTTAATTTTTGCAAATCTCTTTAATATTTGGCCTAATAAACAACATATGTATTCTCACATCTGCTTCTGCTTACAAATCTGTTGCCATATGTTGTTTTGATTGAAGCATATGAAGAAAATCTGGCCAGACACATAGTCAGAGAAGGGACTTGTATTATAATAGCTTTTTAAGATGATTTTGGATAAATGTCTTTGATATTACACCAAAACTTGACAAGTGCTAGATTATTGAACTTTTGTTGCAATATGGAATCGCACACTTGAGGTCAACTTTAAATTCTCTGTTACATTAAAATCCATTGGTCTGTCTTTACACTTTGAGTGCTTAATTTACTTGTGCATAGTTTTGTGATATCATGCATTAGCCATTTGGAAACTATTGGTTCACTGAACTATACAGCTCTTCTAAATGTCACATTTCAGTAAGCAATATCAAAAAATTGTTAACATCACCTCTTCAGAGAATTAAGTATCAGGAAGCTATAAGCATGTATATAGAAGTTGTCTAAAATTTTGATTTTTTCTTGAAAGCCCAAATTTTACCATTATATTTAACAATAAATACTATCCATTTTTCCTTTGAAGTGACAGATTTGCTTTTTTCATTTTTGTGAAAATGTGTATCAAATAACCGGATCTGGATAATGAGTTTTCTTGGCCATTGTTTATTTATTAAATAACAATGATATTCAGTACGAAAAACAGCTAGTTCAGCTCACAACTAAAACAATAACAAAGACACTTTTTCTTAAAATAGCCATTATGCTTCTGTATACAGCAGAAATGCTTTCTGTTTCTCTCTCAACAAGTATTAAAAGATAAATAATTAATAAAAAGTAGTCTTTTTCCTGCTACATCAAGGGCATTCTTAGCAGAAACAGGCTTTTGGCTTTTTTCTCCCCTGTATGTGGTAGAATACACACACAATAAATTACTCAAGTGCAAATTTTAACTTATTTTAATTATATTCATTACTTTCTTTGGAGACAGTTTGAAGCAAATTAGAATTATGGTATTGATTTCAACTCATACTTTTAAGGAAAGTAGAATTATAAAAATATGTTTTTGAAATGAATATAACACTCTTAGAAAAAATAAGACAGTGTGCCATCACTGGACCACAGTCATTCAGGAATATCCAAAGGGTGGAAGGCAGTTTGCCTTTATTTACAAAATGAAGCAAATTTATTTGTTTCTTTTAAAGACCGAGATATAAACTGATACAGAATTAGGAGCAGTTCTCTTTAGAGACATGACTAACTTCAAGATCAATTAGGAAGAATTTTTAATGCATATTGCTAAGTGAAAGAAGCCAGTCTGAAAAGGCTATAGCCCGTGTGATTCCTATTCTATGACGTTCTGGGAAAGGAACACTATGTACAAAGATCCGTAGTTGACAGTTGGCAAAAAGGTAAAAGGGATGAATGGGGGAGCACAGGGGTTTTAGGGCAGTGAAACTATTCTGTGTGCTATTGTAATTGTGCATAGATGACACTCGTTTGTTAAAACCCATAAAATGTACAAAACCAAGACTCAACCTTAATGTAAACTATGGACTTGGGCTCACTTTGGCGGCACATATACTAAAATAATAAACTAAGGACTTCAGTTAATAGTAGTGTGTCAGTATCAGTTATCAACTCTAAAAATGTACCGTAATGGTAACAGAAGGTGAAACTCTATGCGTGTGCGCATGCGTGTGTGTGTGTGTGTGGTGGAAGGAGGTATGTGGGAATTCTTTGTATTTCCTGTACAATTTTCCTGTAAACCTAAAACTCATTTTAAAAAGTTATAAATATAATATTAAATATAATGACAGCAGGAAACATACTCCAGGTACTGTTCTGAATGCTTTATATATATTAACTGTTTTAATCCTTTCAGCAACTATGAGTTAGGTACTTTGAGTATCCCCACCTTACAAATGAGGAAAGTGAGACTCCAGGGAGTTCAGTAATTTGCATCAGGTCACACAGGCAGTAGTGGCAGAGCCCACACAGGCTCTGGAGTCTTGCTTGTACTCACTGTCCTCCTGTCACTTATAAAACATAGTAAGTTGCAGGAATAAGACCAAGTACAGCAGTAATCACAATACTGTAAGTGGGCTAGAGGCACTGCTGTTTTGTTGTCATTATTACTAATAACAACTCATGGTCTGTTAATTTCTGTGCTAGTTTTTAGTGGGTTGGTTTTTTTTTGAAACAGTGCTTCATATTATTTATCAATTTACTTTTTCCTCTTCGGAGACTGGAAGTCCCTAGAAAGGAGTTTGAGAGACTATGTGTGTTTGGTTCTTTGTAGACTAATTCCCCTGGAGCTGAAAGTATTTGTACATTGGGCACTTATTATATTCATTTGCCTATTTTAATAACCATGCCTTAGCATTTACTTCCTTGCAGATCCTATCAAAATTTGTCTTTTTCTTTTAGCCAACATCATAATCATGAGCAGTTAGCATTCATTATTTGCTAGGACACTCTGAAGTCCCTTAACTCACTAAGAATGTAGTGGTGAAGAGTGCTGCTGCAGATCCATTCGGGCTGGATGGAAACCCCAGCTGCACCACTAGCGGCTTGACTAGTGAGCTCTCTGTTTCTGTTTTCTTTAATCTAAAAAATGCTGAGAGTAATACTGCCTACCTCATAGGGGGTTTGTGTTAAGGAAATTGGTTAATATGTACAACTTGAGTTGTCTTATTTCTAGTCCCAAAGTATTTTACATGGAACACAAGATGAATGTTTAGTTCCCTGACAACGTACTGTGTAAGAGGAAAAATGTTGTGCTGTGTTCATGTCATTTTGGTTTGTAAATAGTTATTTTATAATCTTTTTTCTCTTAATATACGTGTGTTTTTAGATCCAATCACAAAAACTGCACAGAGAAAAATTAGGGGCGCTGTCATGTAGGTGCTTGTTTATCTCAACTCCTCTTAATATTTTTTTAAATGAATATCCTCCATATTTTTGAGATTTTATTTATTTATTTGAGAGACAGACAGCTTGGGGAAGAGATCAGCAGCAAAGGGGCTGGGTAGAGGGAGAAACTGACTCCCCTCTGAGCACAGAGCCTGATGCAGGACTTGATCTCAGTATCCATGACCTGAGCCGAAGGCAGACACTTAACCAGCTGAGCAACCCAGGTACTTGAATATCCTCCATCTTTTAACAGTACTTCCTGTTTCAAAAGAGGAGGTGGTTTCAAAAGTGGTACTGCCATGGGCCTCAAATGTGTTGTGATCTTTATACAATGAGAGGCACATACCTACTCTATCCTTTGCTTGAAGGTAGATTTGCTTTTTAAGTAACCATATTATATACTGAGCTTGGTTAAGTCAGTTAAAATCCGTAGCTCTTCTTTACATAAATTGCTTTTAGCTAAATTTTATTCATCTTCTGTGTGTGCAGTCAGTCCAGTTTGGAGTCTTCAATTAGGAATTTATATATATTTATATTTATATTTATATTTGTATTTATTTATATATATTTATATATATAATTTATATATATTATTATATATTTATATAATATATATATTTATATAATATATATATATATTCCTGTTAAATTCAATCTTGATTTCAGCCCAGCCACCTACTGAGACTTTTTTTTTTAAATCTTGACTCTGCCAACTGGTTTAGCGTAGTTTCCATTTGTATATTATTTGCTAATGGCATAACTTGTTCCAGAAAGGATTTTGGTTCTTAACTAGACAGCTCTCTTTGCTGTCCTCTTTCCCACAAATCTGATAAGCATTTTGGGGGTCTTCATCTATGACAAATGAAATATTGAGAGGAGCACCTGGATGTCTCAGTCATTAAGCATCTGCCTTCGGCTCAGGTCATGATCCCAAGGTCCTGGGATCGAACCCCACATTGGGCTCACTGCTCAACAGGGAATCTGCTTCTCCCTTTCTTATTCCACCTGCTTGTATTCCCTCTCTTGCTGTGTCTCCCTCTGTCAAGTAAATAAATAAAATCTTTAAACAGACAAAAGAAATATTGAGATAGAAGATGAGTTCATAGACACACCTATTAAAAACCTCTTTCTAGATTGGTAGTGAGCCATTAATGAGTAATTATTTTTTTAAATATAATTGTGTAACTAATGGGAATTTAAACACAAATTTCAAACAATGTAGCTCTCCATCCAACAGTAAATTTTCTGTTATACAACCCTACATCTCTGCAGTATGTAGAAAAACCCAGTAGAACTTTATCCTTGAGGTAATTTGTTATCTTCTTATATAACCATATTTGTTGGTAGATGTAAATTTTTCTGACTTAGTAAAAACTCTTAAACATTTTTAACTCCTTAATACATAGTTGAATTCCACAGGTCTTTATAAGTGTTATTTCTGTCATGAGGGTTGCTTCCCTTAGCTTAAATAATAGATGAATAGTTGTGACCTCATTTTCTATTTTCGAACTCACATCGTTTTTTTTCAAACTACTATGCATTTTTAAATAACAAAGATTTTATTCTTTGATGTGTATTTTACCAAAATCTAGTTACTTTTGTTGTATATGTAGAGACAGAGTACTTCATAGAAATAATTCTGGGGGCGCCTGGGTGGCTCAGTTGGTTAAGCGACTGTCTTCGGCCCAGGTCATGATTCTGGAGATCTGGGATTGAGCCCCAATCAGGCTCCCTGCTCAGCAGGAAGCCTGCTTCTCCCTCTCTCACTCCCCCTGCTTGTGTTTCCTCTCTTGCTATCTTTCTCTCTGTCAAATAAATAAATAAATAATCTTAAAAAAAAAAAAAAGAAGAAGAAAAAAATTCTGCACAAATATTTGGGTCACAATTTAAAATGCTTTACAAGGTTCCAGAAATTATGTTTTTTTAATGCCCTGGGTTTCTTCAAGGTTAATTAGTTCAAATCTCAAGGCGTAGTCCTGAGAGTCTAATGCAAGCAGAATAAACTGGCACTATGAACCAAAAGTCAGCATCTAAGTCCATAGGTGTTTTTATCTTGGATGCCCGTTCAGTACTAATTATTTACTTAGACCTTTTGCTTTGCAAATATCTTAGAAGTTTAGGAGGGAATATTCATATATCAATAATGAGGGAAATTAATGGATTTTGTTGTCTTTCCCGTGGATTTTTCTTTATTATTGTTAAGATCATAGCCACAAGCTTTCTGTTGGTGAGAGACATTTACTTCATATCCTCTCTGTATTAAACTTTATGTTATATGAGATTTCACAGAATGTCTGTTGTCTAGTGGATTACCTCATGTCATCTTCACATCACCCACACAGATGGGGAAATTGTGAGGCTAAGTCACAGGAGTTCTTTTACCAGACCTCATACTGCTAATGTCTAAGCTGCCTCTTTCCTAAGTACCTCTTCCTTAACTATTCTTTTTGGGAGGGGAGAAGGGACTCATACTATTTCCCAGCTACAAGGCTAATCCCAGAATTACTGAAAGTCTTTTTGCCTTGTCTACTGCCTGATGTTACACTAGGCTTTGGCCATTTCTTGGCTTTGAGGTCCACAAAGGGACAAAATATAGAGAATGCATACATGCTATGAGGATAAAGTATGATAGCCTGTTGTCCTCACTTTTCATCATCTACACATGGCCATATAAGGCTCCGTAACCTCATAACAAGCACTTTATTTGCTGCGGTGGGAGTGGGCTAGATGGGAAATCTATAATCCTGGGAATAGCATACCTGATACTTAATTAACTAGTACTGATTAAATAGAGATATGGGTATGCTTCATTATGTTTGGGTATGTTTTAGCATTTAGCATTATATAAAAATACTAACAAGAATAATTAAGACTTATAGATTACTCGTGTATGTCTTGAGTTTCTTCTCAACCTTGCAATGTAACCTGTTTGTAACTTTGAATATGGCACAGACACAAATATATATGCTTCTCATAAATATTTTTATTCATTTTAACGAAATATAAAGGCACTCTGTCCTTCTCAAGGAAACCAATCTCATACTGAACTAGGAAAAATTATTTTTGCTTCTGTTTTACAGACTTTGAATAATGAGATGAGTACAGATGATGACAATGAGTATGCAGAAGAAAAAGAAAGTTACATCTGTGCAGTGTGTCTGGATGTTTATTTCAACCCATACATGTGTTACCCTTGCCACCACATCTTCTGTGAGCCCTGCTTACGGACTCTTGCCAAAGACAATCCTGCAAGCACTCCCTGCCCGTTGTGTCGCACAATTATTTCCAGGGTCTTTTTCCAAACAGGTAACTCTTTTCTTTCATTAACATAATTGCTGATTATTCTAACTATTGCTTTATTCCAGTTCTAAAAGTACTTGATAAATTATTATGGGAAGTTATAAATTATTATGAGAGCATTATTGCAAATTATACAAAGGATAACTTAACACTCTCCATTTTATAAGATAGTCCTTTCCCAATTCAGAGAACTGGGTTGAAAATCATAGAATCCTGGATGAGGAGAGGTTCTCATGTCTAAACCCTACTTTATGCAGAGATCTTAGTTCTAAGACATTGTAAGCACTCTTGACTTGGACATCTCCAGTGTCAAAGACATACCCTTAAAACTTGAAGCAGCTCTGTTGATTTTTTTGATTCTTCATATCTGCCTTTTAATGCTTCTCATTTTTTGGCCCTTGCTATCTCTATTGGAATCTTAGAGAATATATCTGTAAATATCTGACAAAAACTTATATGCATTTTCTCCACACTCCACATCTTATGTTTCCTTAAGATCTCTCTTCTTGAATGAAAAGTAAAATTGGGGCAAAAATCTGTTTACCTAAGTATCAGTAAAGATGGAATATAACATAGTATTCTTTTTTTTATTTAAATTCAATTAGCCAACTTATATCATTAGTTTTAGATGTAGTGTTCAGTAATTTATCAGTTTCGTATAACACCCAGAGCTCATCACATCACATGCCCCCCTTAATGTCCATCACTCAGTTAACATAACACTAACGGAGAGCAGAAAAACTAATGAATGTAGAACACAGAGAATTGCTAAGGAAAAGGGAAGAGTGATAGAAGTAAGCAGAGCTACTATTTATTGAGTGCACTACTGTGTACCAAATGTTAGGGAGGAAAATGCTATCCACATTCTGCAGGTGAGTGTGGATGGACAGGTACAATACCATATGACTGTACATAGTAACTATAATTATAAGTAGAAGAAGTATTTGGTTTTAAATATTCTGCCTCCTAAGGAAAAATAAAAGCAAGTATACAATTAAGTGATTCTTACGATTCATTAAAAGAAATATCCCACTTCCTAAGAATAAGCGAACATTTTTCTGGCACTTGAAAAGGAATTTCTTATGTGATTTCTCTTCTAGAGCATATTGAGAAACAGAGTAGGCAGTGTCCTCAAAAATATCCTCAGAGCAAATGCAGTATCCGATTTCCTGACACTGTGTCTTTTGGTATACCCTGATAAAAACTGAGGAAATACCAAGTAAAAATTGGGCAATGTGACATTGCTGGTAGCCAAAACATTTTGGTCTAGTTTTCTTCTAGAAATACTTTTTAAATTATATAAGCAATACAGTTTCTTAGAAAAGAATAACATCCAGATAAAATTAATGAATTCAAAATCCTCTATAGTCCTAACATTTAAAGACCACCTTGAGTGAGTATCCTTCCAGAATATTTTACATATGTATGTTTAATTATTTTTCTTGCAGAAAAATGTGATTAGATTAGACTAGATGGCTTTTAACTTGCTTGGCTTGACTTTAAAATGCTTGTCATTATGTCATGATATCCTTGAGCTATCTACTATGTGGGACATTTAGTTTAGTTAATTTTTTTGTTATTATTTGCTGGTATATGGGGATAAATATTTTGTACACATCCCTGAGTATTTTTTTGCAAGGGATTTCCAGAAGTAGAACTGGTAGTTAAAGCCATGTGTGTTTTAAAGATTTGTATATGTTGCAAAATTATGCTCCAAAATTATTGTAAGCAGCATTATAAAATATATATTATTTTACAAATATATTATACAAAATATACATTATTTTCTGTATACTCTGGGAATTTTGTTTTCTTCTGTTTTTAAATCGCTGGCCCTGACCTTTGCTGACATCTTATGATTTGTTCATCTTCATCCTGTTTATTAACAAGAAGATTTGGGGCGGAGGGGCTGGTGGCTCAGTTGTTTAAGCATCTGCCTTCAGCTCAGGTCATGATCTCAGGGTCCTGGGTCAAGCCAGGATCAAGCCTCGCATTGGGCTTTCTACTCAGTGGAGAGTCTTCTTCCTTTCACTCTTCCTCTGTGCTCTCTCTCTCTTGCTATCTGTCTCTCAAATAAATAAATAAAACCTTTAAAAAATACTTTAAAAAAAATTAGTGTCAGCTTTTGTCATAGGTGGTAAATCATTTTCCTCTTTGTCATTCGTACTTTAGTGATGTTTATTGTGTCTTATCACTGTGCCGAACTTTTCTGCTTTTATGTAGTCTCAGGTAGCAACCTTGGTGTTTATTATTTCTAATTTCAAAGTTAGGTATTAAAAGGCCTTACCCACTAAAGAACAATATAAACATTCTCTTACTACATTTATTTTAGGTTTCCATTTTGCCCTCATATCCTCACATTTAACTTCATTAACATCTTGTATGTTGCCTGGTTTGATTAAGAATGGAGTGCTTTATTTTCCATGTCCTTAGACATTTATCCTGGTAACATTGTTGAACAGTCCTTTTTTTGTTTTCTAATTGAATTGCCATTCTTTAAAAAGTAATAATAATAATTACTAAAATATGAATGTATTTCTTGGCAGCTGTTCTTTTCCATTCATATTTCTACCTTGTCATACCATTACTCTTTTTTTTTTTTAGATTGTATTTATTTTAGGGGGAGCGAGTACAACCACGAGCAGGGAAGAGGGCAGGGGAAGAGAGAGAGAGTCTCAGGCAGACTTCACTCTGAGCACAGAGCCCTTAGCAGGGGAGCCTCCATTGAACAACAAGAGCTGGACACTTAATTGACTGAATCAACCAGGCACCACCCCCATTACCTTACTCTTAAAACTACTATATCTCGTATGGTATAAAAAATGAAAAAATGAAATTATAATTTATGTGGGAATAATTCATATTTTAATTGACATTTATATAATACTGCGTGATTATTATTATGGTATATCACCTCTCATACATTTCTGCAATTTCCTTCCTAAAGTCTCTGCACAATTCTTACTAGCTTTCTGCCTGTGTATTTTTGTTGTTACTATTGTAAATGAGATTTTTTTCCTTTGCTGGTTTCAAATGCTTTTGGTGATACTTTGGAGAAGTTAGCTTATAGTCTTAGAGTATCTGTTAATCTTACTGAACCCTGACAGTTATGTATTAAGTGAATGAATCATCTCAGTTATTTAATGTCATCATTCAGATTGTGGACAAACCAGGGGATGGTTACTGTCAAAGGTCAGAGTGGGAAAGCTCTCATTTCCTAAAGGAACTCAAGATCTTTGGCCAATGAATAAGGGGTTAGTTGTAATTCTGTTAGAGTAGCTCATTGGATAGAAATAATAATAGTTCCCCCTCCCCCAGATTTATTCTAGATACTGTACTTCATCAAAATGATTTTCACCTTGAACTGTAACATTCACTAGATAGGCAATTTTGCTTAATTTGCTTCATATTATTAGATGTGATCTTGATAAAATAGTTAACATGTTAAACATTGGGAAAAGGAAGTGGTTAGAAGGAATTGGAATCTGGTTTTCTTATGTAAATCAAGATATCTATTGATGGGGAGCCTGGATGGCTCAGTTGGCTGAGTTTCTGTTTCAGCTCAGGTTGTAATCCGGAGTCCTGGGATTGAGCCCCACATTGGGCTCCCTGCTTGGCAGGGAACCTGCTTCTCCCTCTGCCTCTCCTCTCAGCTTGTGCTCTCTTTCTCTCTCTCTCTCTCTCTCTCTCTCTCTCTCTCTCTCTCTCTCTTAAATAAACAAAATATTTTTTAAAAAAGATATACTCTTGAAAGTTGATAGAAAAAAGTTATAGTAGATACTATTGGTTGCTAATTGGTATCCAAACATTTGATATTAGGAAATGGTGTTAATAAATCTTTTTCTAGAGATAGTCATTTGTCATTAGTAGATGTCTCCATTCTCCTTGGTGTGGGGAGTAAGAAGTGGTGAGGGTAACTTGTGGCCTATGTTCTAGGAGAAGTACAGAGGACGGGGGCACTGAGGATCCTTCAGTTTCTGAGTCACATATTACATCCTTCTTTTGTAATACAACTCTGAATTTTATTCCACTATTAAACTACCCCTTGGTAATCTATCCCCTTTGCCAGTGATTGGTTCAGAAATCAGCATGTCGGGACGCATGGGTGGCTCAGAGGGTTAAGCCTCTGCCTTCGGCTCAGGTCATGATCTCAGGGTCCTGGGATCAAGTCCCACATGGGGCTCTCAGCTCAGCAGGGAGCCTGCTTCCCCTCTCTTTCTCAACCTGCCTCTGAGGAGATGAGAAGAAAATTTGTCTTTACCCTTAAGATATGAGACATAAACAAGAAAGTGTGTAGCAGGGATGATTATTGGTAACCATAATTTGAGTAAGCAGGGAACCAGCTTGGTATGAAGCCTTTATTTTGGATGTCATAACTTAGGAAAGAAAAGAACGTGGAGTCTTGATAACATCGTCTAACTACTGAGTTAGTCACTTTGAAGCCCACTCTACCTTTGGATTTGCTGTTTGATTAAATATTAATTTTACTAAATAAATAATACAGTTGAGGAAATTTTCTTTTAATTTCAACCAAAAGCATCCTAACCAATAAAAGCACTAATAAAGATAGTCAACAAAGAAACTAAAAATGATGATATGATACAAAATCTTGAGAGGTTAAAAGGAAAGAGGATAGTATTTAAAAAAACCTCACCCCCCTTAGAAGGAAGTCAATAATATGTAAAGATAATAAATAGTAAAGAAGTTTCTGGAGTGGTGGTATAGAGGCTCAGTCCTCATCCCAGCAAAACAACCATTTAACTGATGAAAATGATTTTTTTAAATTAAAGCCTCTGGAAATTGTTCTAAGGATTCAGAAAATAGAGAACCACTTATTTTTTTAAAATCTAACATGTACCACTATTCTCAGTAAGAATATAAAAAATCTGTAGCATTTGTATATCTACACACAAAAGGAAGGTGACTTTGGAGCCCTATCTTACACTATTTTATAACACACACACACATGCATGCACGTGCACACACACTTATTAAAATGGAACAAAAACCTAAATGTAAGAGCTAAAATTTTAAAATTCTTAGATGAAAAAAACATAAGTGTAAAATTTTTTGAAATTGGGTTGGGCAATGATTTCTTAAATGTGACAACTGAAGCTCCAACAACCAAGGGAAAAGAATGATAAATTAAGACTTTATAAAAGCTGAAAACTTGTGTGCTTCAAAGGATATTATCAACAAAGTGAAAAGATAACCACAGAGTGAAAGAAAATATTTATAAGATACATGTGACAAGGACCTAGTATCCAAAATATAGGAAGTATTTTTACAACTCAACAATAAAAAGACATCCAGTTTCAAAATGGGCAGTTTGAATAGAAACTTCTCCAGGGAAGATTTTTTTTTTTTAAAGCAGCCAGTATGAATATAAAAAATGCTCAGCATAATTAGTTATAAGTTTCAAATCAAAACTCTAATATCACTTCATGCTCACTAATATGTCTACAGTCACAAAGATAATAACAAATGTAGACAAGAATATGGAGAAATTGACACTCATGTATATTTTTTGTTAAAACATAAAATGGTGAAGTTGCTTTGGGAAAAAGGATAAGTTTGGACAAGGCAGATTCTAAGCTTGCTTGTGAGATTTTGGAAGGTTCTGGTGTGTCCCAAATTAATTAGAGTGCTTTTTTTCTTTGAAGATGAGAAGGACACCAGTGTAGGCAGGTCTGAGGAGGAAGACCTCTGGATAGATGATACCTTTCCTATTCATTGACTGACAAGCTCCCCACATCATTTCTGACCCAGAGTTCCCACATCAGTACCCCAACACTAAATCTGTTCAGGGAGGTGCTATATGCTTTATAACAGGATCCTCAGGCCACCTAAAATCAGCACATCAAGGAAAGGAAAAGGCCATGGTTTACTACAAGCATTATGTGGAATGGGGATTATCGAGGTGACAGAGGAGAAATACCTCAGACAAGAGCATCATGCTTTTGTTGTGAGAAAACGTATCGTACTTTCTTGAATTGACTTTCTCACTGAAGCCTTCAAACCAAGCATGTCACTTCCCCTACTGGGGACTGACACTGAAGGATCCTTTTGTAGGGAGTCCTACTACGCACCCAGTATCAATAGTTTAGGAATCCTAACCCATGGTTATATAGTAAATGTGAGTGTCTCAGGTGCTGATTGCAAAAGGAGCCACAGGGTCGGTGTAACCTATTACCCAACTGTGAAATCACTCAGTGCCATCGCTCCTCCCCATTCAGGTCATTCAGCAAACCTCAGCAAGAATGACTCCCACTCATGTTTCACTATTTGCTCCCATTCAAGCTCCATCTCCCTTTTGATGCCCCCGCCCCTATACCCACTAATCTTGTGCCTTTAGTTAGCAGAGCAATGCTGATGAGCAGATATACTGGTAAACTGTATTGGAAAAAAGAAAAAGAAATTTTTCCTTGTGTACAGAAGTCACTAACTAAATAAGGAAATGACATTTAAGCTAATCTAGGACTTTAAGCATAAAGGAGACCTATGATTTTTCACCAGGGATATTTTGACTGTCTCAGTAATTAGGGGATGATACTGGCATCTAGTCAGTGGGGACAGTGATGACAGATATCCTAGAGTTTGGGGGCCAGTCCTACATAATGAAGAATTTTTCAGTGTTCTGTCTGACATTCTCATGTCCTGCTGGGCTTTATCCAGGACATGCAGCTCAGCCAAGAGAATATCACACTTCTCTTTTTATCTACTCTGTCTATAATTGGTCTTCATCTCTTATCCCTATTCCCATTAAGAGCATTTCACATTTCCTCTTATTCTCTACCAGTAAGTGTGGTCTGTTAATTTTTATGCTAAGGGTGGTTTTGTTTTGTTCTTGTGCCCATCCATGCCTCCACTCTTGTATTTTTTTTTGTTTGTTTGTCTTGTACAGAATAGTCACTGAGCCTGAAATCCAAACTCATTCTTTTTACTCGTAAGAGTATCTGACTATGTCATGATATTTTCTAGTGCAGTCATTCTCAAGCTTCAATATGTGGAAATAAATATTTTTATTATAAAAAAGAAATATCAAAGTAAGCATATTTAGAGCAGTGTTTTTCAAACTCAATGAAAGTGCACAAACTGTCTTAAAATCTCCAGGGCCTCAAAGGCAGTGCTTAATTTGCACCGTGTAAGAGGGGCAAGAAAGTGCCATTTGCAAGGGACCTCAGCTCTCTTGGTGAAACTCATTTTGTACACATGTGAAGCACCCATGTGGTACCACCTTTACAATTTTACTGTATCTGTGTACCACCTGAATTATTTTTTTCCTAAGAATTTTCTTCATGTCACCTTTTTTTTTTCCTTAAATACTGGCATTAGCCTCATCCTTAGCAATATATTTGTGAATTTGATCTAGTTGATACATTTCTACTGCACATTATGTAGGTAACCTGACATTTTTAAACATTTTCACTCAGTATCACCCAAAATCATTTCATATATTGCTAGTGCTTTGCAAATCAAGTCTTCAAAATGACTGACTTTTACTTAAAAAGGTTAATCTCCAGAAAAAAGTGACAATAGGAACACTTAAACAACCCTTGGGGATTGGAAGTGGGGGTAGAAATAAGGAGTGGAACAGGTCCTTGTTGTTTTGCTTTTTGTTTTATTTTGGGGTTTTTGCCCTTGTATACCACTGGATTTTTTAAACCATGGATGTGTGTGACGTTGACAGTTTTTAAAAGTGACAAACCAGACTGTATCATTGAATGTGATGCAGTGGACAGGGAAGATAGAACCTGATTTCTTTACACACCGAAGACAGAATTATGGTTTCTTTGAAGCCAGGGATGGATGTTGTGATAACCTTTTGAGGATCCAGTATTCTGTCCCTGTCCATAGGATTTCAAAAGCATTTTCTTAATCTTGAAATGTAACTTTACATACAAAATAATAACAGTATGCATCGTCACAGTATAAAGTACTTAACGTTTTGTCTTTATCATAGTAAAAGCTCAGTAAATGTGATCATTAAACTGGGCTTAATTTACTAGATCGCCTCTTCACCTCATTATTTCTCTAGCAGAGAGTAAACTATTATTCTTGGGTGATGAAATATTTACTAAAATGATTGTTGAGTGGTCCAAAGTCATTAAAGGACCTCAGTAAATACAAAGTGAATGCACTGCTTGAGGTGAAAGCTTGGATAAATGCTCTAGCCTGAAAAAGTCTTATAACACTAGCAGATTTCTCCTGGGATTTATGGGTTAAAAATGATAACTCATTTGTTCTTCTGGCATAAAAATTATATTACAGGTATAAAGTATTGTAGTAGCAAATAATAAATGGAATTATCAGATTAAAGTGGGTAAATCTTTAGCTGTGGTTCACCTAGCTAACAAAATAGGAACTCCTAAATACTAACATCATTCAGCATAAGTTACATAATTATAATGATTCAGATGCTGTAAAATCCATAACTCAGTTTTGACACTGTCAAATATATACTTTTTGGGTTGTTTTTGTCTCTATTATATCTGCCTTTGTCATTAGGCTGCATATTTAGCAGAAAAAATGGGACTTCCTAAACCAGATTTTAGCTTTGTATGATTTACTAGTAAAGATTGTGAAAATAAGGTTTAAGTTTATTTTCATAGCATATATAGATAAATATACAGTCATCAATACTGAGTGGGATATTCCTGACTAGCCTGTCTTTTTCCAGCATGCACAGCTCCTCTGAACCTCAAATTCTATAGGGCATGTACTTACTAGTAGATCTTGCAGCCACCCTGGGTGAGAACCTGCTAGGTCTGAAGAGTTGGTTTTAAGACTTCTATTACTGAATTAAGGAGTGTACTTGATATAATGAGCATTTTATAAAGAAAAGACATTACTGGTATTTCTGTGATTCAAACTAGCCATATTCTACTGAATGCAGGCTTTAATAGCAGATTTAATTTTTTCCCTAATGTATTGTTCTTCTTAAAGGTGAGCATTTCTTCTCTATGTCTTCATGCTTTCTGTGGCTCATATAGAGAGTTCAGATACCTTCTGGAATTTTAAGTAAATATCATCATGCCTTTTCAGGGATTGGTCTGTGTTGACTTCAAAGGAATCTTCTTTTTTGCTCATAAGCAAGTCTCTGAAAGGTTGAGAATTTGATTCCATATTTTTTAAACTCGCTCAAAATCAGCAGTATTAGATTCTGTAAACACTCAACCACCTCATATAGAATTAAATAGAGATTATGAAGTAAGAAAAAGTACTCAAGGGGCGCCTGGATGGCTCAGTTGGTTGGGTGACTGCCTTCGGCTCAGGTTGTGATCCCGGAGATCCGGGATCGAGTCTCACATCGGGCTCCCTGCTCGGCGGGAAGCCTGCTTCTCCTTCTCTCACTCCCCTTGCTTGTGTTCCCTCTCTGGCTGTGTTTCTCTCGGTCAAATAAATAAAATATTTTAAAAAAAGAAAAGAAAAGAAAAAGTACTCAAAAGGTTTTTCTTTTTCATCATCCATCCTGAGACATGCTAGCCCTCAAGTTGCTATATCGCTACATCTAGAACACATTTTCCCCCTTTTTTGTCTGTTTATGTGCATCTTTTAATCTTCAGTCTTCTTGGGGACAGGACCATATCTCAGTCTTGGCTGTAAGTGGCATAGCAAAGGAAATAGGAGATATCCAGTAGATCTGCATTCTATGTGTAGACACATCAAAGTTACATCAAATGTGAATTTGGGGGAATTAGGTTTGCTTGAGTTAAAATTACAAAGTTGACTCCACTTTTGTCTTCTCTCTTAAAGACATCTGATTTATTATGAAAATACTCCAATAATAATTTTTCATGTTCTTCCCATTGTATGCAAATTAATGTTTAAGTACTGTTTTCTTTTGCTTTACTATAGAACTGAACAATGCCACAAAAAGATTCTTTCCTAAAGAATATTTGAAAATAAAACAAAGCTTTCAGAAATCCAGCTCTGCAAAATGGCCTCTACCAAGCTGTAGAAAAGCATTCCATCTTTTTGGAGGTAAGGAAACTAATGCAAAAAAGTTCGGTAACTTTGTCCAAGGTCTCTTTTTGAAGCTGTTTTTTCCTCAGTAAAATGTTAGTGGAAATGTATTGCTCCATTGATCAGTTTTAAGTAAGGATTTTGCAAAGTATCTTTTGGCTGAAAGCTTCAATATGTATATGAAGAAAAGAGAAACTATATAATAAGAGCAAAATTTGAAAAAAAACACGTAATTAAATTTACTTTGCCTTGCTATCAGTAGTGTTTAATATGTGGGTAATGAAATTCCTTGCAATAGTAACAGATTTGACAAAAGTTGTATTTGACCAAAGCACTGGTGTTCTTTATAAAGATTCTGAATAATTCATCATCATAGGTAAGATCAGTTTTATATTTTACAATTGTCCCACAGATTTCAAACAAGTTGAAAATAGCAATGCCTTGGTAATACCGAGTGTCTGAGATATTACAGTGGAATAGGAATTCCAGTTTCTGGGTTCAGGTCTGATGAGCTGACTGACCTCAGAGGTGTCATAGGAACCCATTCTTCTGTTTTGTTTTCTCATGTGTAACATGCGAGTCTATGTGCAATCTAATTAATATAGATGTAAGGTTCAAATGAGCTAATGTGAAAGCACATCCTAAATTATAACTAGTTGTACTTTGCAGATACAAGGAATTATCAACACAAGGGCAAGACAATCTCTAATACCCTTTTTACCTTTGAGAATTTCTTACTGTAGAATGATAATCATACAGTATGGACATAATACATAATTTCTCCTTTTATAAAACCATGGTCAGTGCATGAACTACTGTTCAGTTTCAGCATTTACCACTTGTGAAATTATGGAGTCTGGAAAGCTGCAGGTATGGAGAATTCTGATCTTCAGGGAGCCAGGATGGGGAGGAACTTCTATGGAAGACTTAAAAAATCAGTACCACAATGACATTAAACCAGAAGGAGATAGAAATGGGGCCTATCTGGTTGCTGAGGCAAAAAATAAACTGATTTATGAAATCGCTGAGGTATGAAAAAGGCAGTTTGAGGACAGATAAAACTATAGAGTAGTTTGAAAAAAGAAAATAGTTTAAAGACATTTTATAAACATGTACTATTTTTAAAGTAGTAAATAACTGTAGAAATTCATCCCCAGATTTGGTATTGGTACATTTAAACATAATATGAAAGCGAATATAAGAAATCAGTCTTAACTTGAAAGATGGTGTACCAAAACTTAAAATATGAATTAGATACTTTAAAAGATTCCTTGTGTCCTATCTTATTTTTAAAAGGAATGGTGCACCTTTCTGATAACCCCACAATTTCCTTCACCTTTTTGTATCCCAAGATACTGAAACTATCATTTAAATACTTGGTTCCTTGCGATTTCATATTTGCCCTCCCCATATGATTCCACAGAACATAAGTTGTTAAAAGCTTTTCCTAAATGTAGTGATTTATCATCATCTTTGTCTACCACATTTGGTGTTTTCAGTCCTTTAGATTTTTCCAGTCTGATAGGTATAAAAATGGTATCTCATTGGGTTTTTAATTTCAATTTCCTAATTACTAATGGGGAATATACATAGCTTTATATGAATATTGACAGTTGCATTTTTTTTCATCTGTGAAATCTCTGTATAAATTTTTTTCCATTTTCCTATTGATTGCATTTTTCTTATTAATGTTTGAGGCTTTTAAAATATTTTCTGGTGACTCCTTTTTCCCTTAATTGTATGACTAGCAGCCCCCATCTCCCAGTTTTGCTTTGTTTTTTTGTCTTTATGGTATCTTCTGATAAATTGAGGTTTTGCATTTGTTTCACCATCTTTCTGGTCTGTATTATCTGCCTCTTGAAATTCTTCTCTATGCGCAGTGTCATTAAGATATCTTCATGTGTATCTTTCAAATAGTCTAAAGGTATTTGGCATTGACTTGCGGTGTTGTTTCCTGAGTTTTGTGAGGGTTTTGTTTTTTGTTTTGCTATATTGTAGGTAGGGATTCAATTACTTTGGGCTTTCTTCCTATTTAGTTTTTTTTTTCCAGTCCCAATTTATTGAAAATAATTCATCATTTCTGCACTGATGGATACTAATCCATCATATTTTTTATTTCCCTGTATGTGGACCTATTTTTGAGGTCTTTACTGGGTTCTTTTCTTCCGTTTGTCTAATTCTTGGCCAAAACCATAATTTTTTATTAAGTATAATTGAAATATAGTGCTATATTAGTTGCAGGCATACAACATATTGATTTGACAGTTCTGCTCTAACCAAGAGTATTCTTCGTTGTAGTTTTTTTTTTTCATTCAGCACTTTAAATATATCATGCCACTCTCTTCTGCTGTTACAAAGTTTCTCCTAAAAAATCAGGTGTTAGCCTTATGGGGTTTCCCTTGTGTGTATCTGCTTTCTCTTACTGCTTAATATTTTCATTTTTTTAAATTAACATATAGTGTATTATTAGTTTCAGGGGTACAGGTCTGTGATTCACCAGTCTTACACTAGTCACAGCACTCAACATAGGACATGCCCTCCCAGTGCCCATCACTCAGCCACCCCATCTCTCCCACCCCCATCCAGTCCCGCAATCCTCAGTTTGTTTCCTGATTTTAAGAGTCTTTTATGGTTTGTCTCCCTCTCCTGTTTCATCTTGTTACATTTTTACCTCCCTTCCCCTATGATCCTTTGTCTTGTTTTTCAAATTCCTCATATTAGTAACATCATATGATAATTGCCTTTCTCTCATTGACTTATTTCACTTAGGACAACACCCTCTCGTTCCATCCACGTCATTGCAACTGACAAGAGTTTAGGGGTTTTGATGGCTGCATAATATTCCATTGTATATATATACACCACATCTTCTTTATCCATTCATCTGTTGATGGACATCTAGGCTCTTTCCATAGTTTGGCTATTGTGGACCTTGCTGCTATAAGCATTGGGGTGTAGGTGTCCCTTCAGATCACTACATTTGTATCTTTGGGGTAAATACTCAGTACTGCAATTGCTGGGCCATAGGGTAGCTCTATCTTCAACTTTTTGAGGAACCTCCAGACTGTTTTCCAGAGTGGCTACACTAGCTTACATTCCCACCAACAATGTAGGAGGGTTCCCCTTTCTCTGCATCCTCGCCAACACCTGTCATTTCCTGACTGGTTAATTTTAGCAATTCTGACTGGTGTGAGGTGGTATCTCACTGTGGTTTTGATTTGTATTTCCCTGATGCCGAGTGATGCTGAGCACTTTTTCATGTGTCTCTTGGCCATTTGGATGTCTTCTTGGCAGAAATGTCTGTTCATCTTTTCTTCCCATTTCTTGATTGGATTATTTGTTCTTTGGGTGTTAGGTTGATGAGTTATTTATAGATTTTAGATACTAGCCCTTTATCTGATATGTCATTTGCAGACATCTTTTCCCATTCTCTTTTGGTTTTGTTGATTGATTCCTTTGCTGTGCAAAAACTTTTGATCTTGATGTAGTCACAATAGTTCATTTTTGTCTTAGCTTCCCTTGCCTTTGTAGATGTGTCTAGCAAGAAGTTGCTATGGCCAAAGTCAAAGAGGTTGTTTTCTGTCTTCTTCTCTAGGATTTTGATGGACTCCTGTCTCACATTGAGGTCTTTCATCCATTTTGGGTCTATTTTTGTGTATATGATGTAAGAAAGCAGTCCAGTTTCATCCTTCTGCATGTGGCTATCCAATTTTCCCAACACCACTTGTTGAAGAGACTTTTTCCATTGGATATTCTTTCCTGCTTTGTCGAAGATGAGTTGACCATAGAGTTGAGGGTCCATTTCTGGGCTCTCTGTTTCATTATCTATGTGTCTGTTTTTGTGCCAGTACCATACTGTCTTGATGATGACAGCTTTGTAATAGAGCTTGAAGTCTGGAATTGTGATGCTACCAGCTTTGGTTTTCTTTTTCTTTTTTTTTTTACTTTAAATTTATTTTTTCAGTGTTCTTGGTTTTCTTTCTCAACATTCCTCTGGCTATTTGGTGTCTTTTCAGTTTCCATACAAATTTTAGGGTTATTTATACCATTTCTTTGAAAAACATTGATGGTGTTTTGATAGGGATTGCATTAAATGTGTAGATTGCTTTTGGTCACATAAACACTTTCACAGTATTTGTTCTTCCAATCCATGAGCATGAAACATTTTTCCATTTCTTTATGTCTTCCTCAATTTCTTTCATGAGTATTCTGTAGTGTTCTGAGCACAGATTCTTTGCCTCTTCGGTTATATTTATTCCTAGGTATCTTACAGTTCTGGGTGCAATTTTAAATGGGATAGACTCCTTAATTTCTCTTTCTGGTCTTGTTTTTTTATGTATAGAAATGCAACTGATTTCTGTGCATTGATTTTATATCCTGACACTTTACTGAATTACTGTATGAGTTCTAGCATTTTGAAGTGAAGTCTTTTGGGGTTTTCACATAAAGGATCATATTGTCTGCAAAGAGTGAGAGTTTGACTTTTTTACTGATTTGGGTGCCTTTTTTTGTTGTCTGATTGCTGAGGCTAGGGTTTCTAATACGATGTTGAATAGCAGTGGTGATAGTGCACAGCCCTGCCGTGTTCCTGACCTTGAAAAAAGCTCTCAGTTTTACCCGACTCAGAATGATAGTCACTGTGGATTTTTTATAGATGACTTTTATGATATTGAGGTATATATCCTCTATGCCTAAGCTGTGAAGAGTTTTGATCAAGATAGGATGCTATACTTTGCCAAATGCTTTTTCTGCATCTATTGAGAACATCATATGGTTCTTGTTCTTTCTTTTAATAATGTGTATCGTATCACCTTGATTGATTTGTGGATGTTGAACCAACCTTGCAGCCCAGGAATAACTCACACTTGGTCATGGTGAATAATCCTTTTAATGTACTGTTGGATCCTATTGGCTAGTATTTTTGTGAGAATTTTTGCATCCGTGTTCATCAGGGATATTGGTCTGTAATTCTTCTTTTTGATGGGGTCTTTGTCTGGTTTGGGGATCAAGGTAATGCTGACCTCATAAAAGGAGTTTGAAGTTTTCCTTCCATTTCTGTTTTTTGGAACAGTTTCAGGTGAATAGGTATAAATTCTTTAAATGTTTGGTAGAATTCCCCTGGGAAAACATCTGCCCTGGGCTCTTGTTTCTTGGGAGATGTTTGATGATTGCTTCACTCTCCTTATTGGTTATGGGTCTATTCAGGTTTTCTATTTCTTTCTGGTTCAGTTTTTGTAGTTTATATATCTCTAGGAATGCATCTATTTCTTACAGATTGTCAAATTTGCTGGAATATAATTGCTCAGAATATGTTCTTATAATTGTATTTATTTATGATTTTATTAATTTGGATTCTTTTTTCTTTTTGATAAGTCTGATCAGGGGTTTATCAGTTTTATTAATTCTTTCAAAGAACCAGGTCCTAGTTGTGTTGCTCTGTTATGCTGTTCTTTTGGTTTCTATTTCATTGATTTCTGCTCTCATTTTTATTATTTCTCTCCCCCTGCTGGATTTAGGCTTTATTTGCTGTTCTCTCTCCAGCTTCCTTGGGTGTAGGGTTAAGTTGTGTTAACTTGAGACCTTTCTTGTTTCTTGAGAAAGGCTTGTATTGCTATATACTTTCCTCTCAGGACTGCCTTTGCTGTATCCCAAAGATTTTGAACAGTTGTGTTTTCATTTTCATTTGTTTCCATTAATTTTTTTAATTCTTCTTTAATTTCCTAGTTGACCCATTTCTTCTTTAGTAGGATGCTGTTTATCCTGCATGTACTTAAGTTCTTTCCAACTTTCCTCTTGTGGTTGAGTTCTAGTTTCAAAGCATTGTTGAAAATATGCAGGGAAAGATCCAAGTCTTTTAGTACCAGTTGAGACCTGATTTGTGAACCAGGATGTGATCTATTCTGGAGAATGTTCCATGTGCACTAGAGAAGAATATGTGTTCTGTTGCTTTGGGATGGAATGTTCTGAATATATCTGTGATGTCCATCTGGTCCAGTGTGCCATTTAGAGCCTTTCTTTCCATTTCAGTGAGGGGGGTATTAAAGTCTCCTACTATTATTGTATTATTGTTGATGTGTTTATTTGATTTAGTTATTAATTGGTTTATATAATTGGCTGCTCCCAAGTTAGGGGCATAGGTATTTAAAATTGTTAGATCTTATTGTTAGAGCCTTTATGTAAGATATAGCGTCTTTCCTCATCTCTTATTATAGTTTTTGGCTTAAAATCAAATGTGTCTGATATAAGTATTGCCACCCCAGCTTTCTTTTGATGTCTATTAGCATGGTAAATTGTCTTCTACTCCCTCACTTTAAATCTGGAAGTGTCTGTGTGTCCAAAATGAGTTTCTTGGAAACAGCATATCGATGGGTCATGTTTTTTTTTATTCATTCTGATACCCTGTGTCTTTTGATTGGGGCATTAGCCCATTTACATTCAGGGTAACTATTGAAAGACATGAATTTAGCGCCATCGTATTGCCTGTAAGGTGATGGTTACTGTATATTATCTCTGTTCTTTTCTGGTCTATGTTACTTTTAGGCTCTGTGTTTGGTTAGAGGACCCGTTTCAGTATTTTCTGTAGGGCTGGTTTGGTATTTGTAAATTCTTTCAGTTTTTGTTTGTCCTGGAAGCTTTTTATCTCTCTATCTTCAATGACAGCCTCGCTGGATATAGTATTCTTGCTGCTGATTTTTCCTCATTTAGTGCTCTGAATATATGATGCCAGCCGTTTCTGGCCTGCCAGGTCTCTGTGTATATCTCTGCTGCCAATAGAATATTTCTATTGTTGTAGGTTACAGACCTCTTCTCCCGAGCTGCTTTCAGGATTTTCTCTTTGTGTCTGAGACTTGTAAATTTTACTACTAGATGATAGGGTGTTGACCTATTTGTATTGATTTTGAGGGAGGTTCTCTGTGCCTCCTAGATTTTGATGCCAATTCCCTTCCCCAAATTAGGGGAGTTCTCTGCTATAATTTGCTCCAGTATACCTTCTGCCCCTCTCTCTTTCTCTTTCTTCTGGGATCCCAATTATTCTGATATTGTTTTGTCTTATGGTATCACTTATCTCTCAAATTCTCCCCTCATGATCCACTAGTTGTTTGTCTCTCTTTTTCTCAGCTTCATTATTCTCCATCATTTGGTCTTCTATATTGCTAATTCTCTCTTTTGCCTCATTTATCCTATCAGTTAGAGCCTCCATTTTTTATTGCACCTCATTAATAGCCTTTTTATTTTGACTTGGTTAGATTTTAGTTCTTTTATTTCTACAGATAGGGATTCTCTAGTATCTCTTATACTTTTTTTCAAGTCCAGCTAGTATCTTTATAACCGTTATTCTGAACTCTAGTTCCAACATCTTACTAATGTCCGTGTTGATTAGGTCATGGCTGTCAGTACTGCCTCTTGTTCTTCTTTCTAAGGTAAGTTTTTTCACTTTTTCATTTTGTCATCTTATCCAGAGAAGAATAGATGAATGAGAGAACAAAATGCCAGAAGGGTAATAACGACCCCAGAAAAATAGACACTAAACAATCAGAAGAGACCCAAAATGGGGGGGAGGTGGAGGAAAAATAATATATATGGTCAGGCTGATGAGGAGAGCCACACACTAGATTTGGGTGTATTTTGATCTGTTAAAAGAAACTGCCTCTCAAAATTTTAAAGAAAGAAAAGAAAAAATATATACGTATATATACACAAAAATAAGGGTAGATATGTCTAAGGGATGGAACATGACTGTAAAGATGAAAATTTAAAAAAATTTTAAAAACAGAATTGATAAGTTGGTTGAAAAAGAAAAAAACTTAAAAAAAAAAAAGCAAACATAATCAAGTGGGCTATTAGGACAAAGCCATACACTAGATTTAGAGTATATTTTGGTCTGTTACAAGAAACTATATCCTAAAATTTTAAAGAAAGAAAAACTGATATATAAAGACAAAAAAATAAGGTTAAATACAATGAAAGGATAGAATATGACTGTAAAAATGAAAATTAAAGTTTTTTTAAAGGAATTGATAAGATTAAATTAATGAAAAATTCAAAAAAATAAAATTTTAAAAATTAACTTTGAAAGACTAAAGAATCATGGGGAAAAAGTCATGAATTCTGTGTGCTATATTCCTTTAGTGCTGGAGTTTTGCAGTTCTCATTGATTGGTAAACTTGGTCTTGGCTGGATGGTCTTGCTGATCTTCTGGGGGAGGGCCCTGTTACAGTGATTCTCAAATGTGTTTGCCCCAGATAGAACTGCACAGCCTTTGCCAGGGGCCAGGCTAAGTAATCTGCTCAGGTTTGCTCTTGGGAGCTTTTGTTCTCTAAAAGTTTTCCATACAGCTTATGAGAATGAGAATGGTGGCCTCCCAGTCTCTGACCCCAGAGGAGCCGAGAGCTCAGGGCCCCACTCCTCAGTGCGCCCTCAGAAAAAAAGCTGTCAATCACTCCTGTCTCCCTGGACTCTGGCCACACTCTGTGCTCACCTGGCCTGTGACCGAGTATTCCTATCTCTGGCACAGGGCCGTTTGGAGCCTCTAAATCAGCAGATTCCTGCAGTGCATTGCTGTGCTGCTCCTTCCAGTGGAGTAAGGGGGGGGGGTCTCCCCAGATCTACCACTTGTGGGGTCCTTGTCGAAGAGTAGTGGCCCAGCTGTGTCTCAGATCATGGCTTATGGCACCCGAGAGCTGAGAGCCACTCCTCGGCTCTGTCCTTGCAGCTGGCTCCCCTCTCTGATACCTGAGAGCTCTGCCACACTCAGGTACCCCTGGTCCTTCTATGGCCCTGAGGCTCCTGAGACTATACTGTCCTAGTGAGGATCCACCTCCTGCCACTAGCCACTGAGTGATGTCCCTCCACAGAGCAGACTTCTAAAAGTTCTGACTTTGTGCTCCACTGTTCTCTCACTGGCCAGTAGCCAGCTGACAGAGGCTCCCTCCCTCCATGGTCTGTCTTCCCATATATTGCTTGGATTCACCTCTCCGCACATCCTATCTTCCAGAAAGTGGTCACTTTTCTATTCAGAGACCTGCTGCTATTCTTCTCTTCAATCTCCTATAAAGTTTGTAGGTGTTCAGAGTGATCTGGTAACTATCTAGCTGAATTCCTGGGACCAGATGAAGTATAGGTCTCCTACTCCTCCATCATCTTGCTCCCAGCCCTCACTGCTTTTTTTTTTTTTAAGATTTATTTATTTATTTGAGAGAGAGAGAAAGAATGACTGGAGGGAGGGGCAGAGGGAGAGAATCTTCAAGCATACTCCCTACTGAGTGAGCACCGAACCATATCAGGGGCTCAGTTCCACATCCCATGAGATAATAATCTGAGTCAAAACCAAGAGTTGGATGCTTAATTGACTGAGCCACCTGGGTATACCTCTCATATTGCTTTTAAAATTCTCTCTTTATCATTACTTTTTGTCATTTTTATTATTAGTGTGTCTTGTTGTAGACCTTATGAGTTCATCTTGTTAGAGAATCTGTTCTTTCTAGACCACGGTATTAGAGACATTTGAGTTACTTTTTCTTTAGATAAGTTTTATAATCCTGTTTCTCTCTCTCTTCTCCTTCTGGGATCCCTATAATGCTAATTTTATTACTCTTGATAATGTCACAGTTTCCTTAACCTGTTCTCATTTTTTATTAATCTTTTTTCTTTCTGCTGTTCAGTTTCATTGCTTTCCTAGTACCTGTCTTTCAGATTGTTGATCCATTCTTCGGCATCTATTTTTTTTCTTTAAATTTGACACTTTCTCATTACTATCAAGTTTATTTGAAGAATGTTAGTTGTTTGGGTATTTTTTTTAATGTTATGTTAGTCACCATACAGTATGTCATTAGTTTTTGATATAGTGTTCCATGATCCGTTGTTTGCACGTAACACCCAGTGCTCATTGCAACATGTGCCCTTCTTAATACCCATTACCAGGCTAGCCCATACCCCTAGCCCCCATCCCCTCTGAAACCCTCAGTTTGTTTCCTGGAGTCCATAATCTATCATGATTTGTCTTCCCCTCTGATTTCCTTCCCTTCATTTTTCCCTTCCTTCTCCTAATGTCCTCCATGCTATTCCTTATGTTCCACATATAAGTGAAACCACATGATAACTGTCTTTCTCCTCTTGACTTATTTCACTCAGCATTATCTCCAGTTTCATCCATGTTGATGCAAAAATTAGGTATTCCTCATTTCTGATGGCTGAGTAATATTCCACTATATATATATATATATATTCCACTATATATATATATATATATATATATGGGTTCCATTATATATATATATGGGTTCCATTATATATATATATAATTCCATTATATATATATATATGTATTATGAGAGAATTCCATGTAATTCCATTATATATATATATATATCACCTTCTGTATCCATTCGTCTGTTGAAGGGCATCTCTGCTCCTTCCAGTATGACTCTTGTGGACATTGCTACTATAAACATTGGGGTGCATGTCCCCCTTCTTTTAACTACATCTGTATTTTGGGGTAGTACAATTATAGTGCAATTGCTGGGTCATAGGGTAGCCAGAGTGGCTGCGCAGCTTGCATTCCCACCAACAGTGTAAGAGGATTGTTCTTTCTCAACATTCTCTCCAACATTTGTTGTCTTCTACCTAGTTAATTTTTGCCATTCTAACTGGTGTAGGGTGGTATCTCACTGACATTTTGATTTGAATTTCCCTGATGGCTAATGATGCTGAATATTTTTTCATGTGTCTCTTAGCCATTTGTATGTCTTCTGTGTAGACGTGTCCATGTCTTCTGCCCACTTTTTGACTTATTTGGTTTTTGGGTGTTGAGTTTGAGAACTTCTTTATAGATCAGTGGAACAGAATAGAGAGCCCAGATATGGACCCTAAGTTATCTATGATCAAGTAACTTTTGACAGAGCAGGAAGAACTATCCAGTGGAAAAAAGACAGGCTCTTCAATAAATGATGCTGGGAAAATTGGATACCTATATATAGAATAATGAAACTTGAACATTCTCTTACACTATACATAAAAATAAACTCTAAATGGATGAAAAACCTCAATGTGAGACAGGAATCCATACAATCCTAGAGGAAAATGTAGGCAGTAACATCTTCAACATTGGCCACAGAAGCTGCTTTTAAGAAGTGTCTCTAAAGGCCAGGGAAACAAAAGCGATAATGAGCTTTTGGGACTTTATCAAGATAAAAACCTTCTGCACAGCAAAGGAAATAGTCAACAAAACAAGAGGTAACCCATGGAATGGGAGAAGATATTTTCAAATGATACTACAAAGGGCTGATATCCAAGATTTATAAAGAACTCTTCTGCATTGTTTCTGCATCTTCTAATCTACTGTTGATGTCCTCTAGCGTGCATTTTATTTTACTTACTGACTTCAGCTTTGACTTGTCTTATTAATATTTCCTGTCTCTTTGTATATCTTCTCCCTGATTTCATCTACTTGTTTCTCAAGTCCAATGAGTCTCTTTATGACCATTCTTTGTTTTATTTTAATTCCATTGTAGTCTTATTAGTTTCAGGTATACAATATAGTGATTGACAATTATGTGTGTCACCCAGTACTCATCTCAACAAGTGCCCTCCTTAATACCCATCACCTATTTCACATATCCCCCCACCCACCTCTCTTTAGTAACCATTTGTTCTCTGTAGTTAAGAGTGCATATCTTGGTTGTTTCTTTTTCTATTTTTCCTTTGCTTATGTATTTCCTAAATACCACAAAGGAGTGAAATTATATGGTACTTGACTTTCTCTGACTAACTTGTTAGCATTATACTCTGTAGCTTTCTAGCTCTATCCATGTCGTGTAAATGATAAGATTTTATTCTTTTTATGCTAAGATATATATATATTATATATAATATATATATATAAATGTGTGTATGTGTGTGTATATATATATAAAAGTTTATATATCTTTTTGCTAGATATTTGTACATTTTTTTGTTTTAAAATTTGTTGACAAAAAGTTGTTGGTATCTTTTAACCTATCCTGTATCTAAAGTTATGTTTTCTTTGTATTGTACACAAACCACATCTTTATCTATTCATTTATCGATCGACACTTAGGCTGCTTCCGTATCTGGGCAGTTGTCAGTAATGCTGCTATAAACATCAGGATGTATATAACACTTTGAATTAGTGTTTTCCTATTCTAGGTGTAGATCCCCAGTAGTGCAATTACTGGGTTGTAGGGGAGTTCCATTTTTAACTTTTGAAGGAAGCTCCAGACTGTCTTCCACAGTGGCTGCACCAGTTTGCATTCCCACCATCAGTGCAAGAGGGTTCCTTTTTCTGCACATGCTTGCCAGTACTTCTTTCTATGTTGATTTTAGCCATTCTGCCAGGTATGAGGTGATACTTCATTGTAGTTTTGATTTGCATTTCCCTAATGATGATGATGTTGAGCATCTTTTCTTTTGGCCACCTGAATATCTTCTTTGGAGTAACGTCTGTTAACGTATGACTATTATTCTTTATCAGAAAAGCTCCTTATCTCTGTTTCATTTAGCTTTTTTACTGTGATTTTGTTCTGTTCTTTCATTTGGGACATATTCCTCTGTCTCATTTTTTTTTAACTCCGTGTTTTTTCCTGTGTATTAAGTAGTTCAGCTACATCTCGTGGTTGAAAGTAGTAGCCTTGTTTTAAAAAGGCCCCGTGGTGCCCTATAGTTCAGTTCCCCCTGGTCACCAGAGTCAAGTGCTTTAGGAGTGTCTCTTGTGCAGGCTGCATGTGCCCTCCTATTGTGTCTGAGCCATAACTCTCTTAAGCCCAGCCAGCTACAGTGACCCAGCTTTGCTTACTGTTGGCACACTGGGCAGTGTTTGCTCCCCTAGTCTTTCAAAGACCCTTCTACCATGCAGGGAGCTTATTGGTGGGTGGGATGGCACTCAGTCTAGTTGTCTACAGTTAACCTTTCTGCCATAGCTGCAAGCATAGTGAAGGGCAGAGGTATTCCCTGTGCAGCTTGCTAAGAGGCCCAACTGCAGGAACTCTGGGCATACTGGAGTCTTGGGATTATCTCCCTATCTTCCCAGGGCAGGATTCATTTCTTGAGATAACTGTAATGGCTTTACTTCATGAATTTGTATGCACTGACTTACATTAATAGGTTATAATAGATTTTCTAATGTGAAACTACTGCCATATTCCTGAGATAAACTCAATTTGATCACTCTTGTGCTCTGCTAGATTTGGTTTGCTAATACTTTGTTTTGAGATAATTTAAATTGCCTCTATTTCTTTTTTCAGAATATATTTGTCTATTTCTTTTTGAGTCAGTTTATATATCTTTTTGCTAGATATTTGTACTTTTTTTGTTTTAAAATTTGTTGACAAAAAGTTGTTGGTATCTTTTCACCTATCCTGTATCTAAAGTTATGTTTTCTTTGTATTATTATTATTTACTGATGCCCTGGGTTGTTTTTTCTTTTCTCTTTTTTTTTCCTTATCTTGCTAGATACTTCTCAATTTTATTCTTTTTTTTTCCTTATCTTGCTAGATACTTCTCAATTTTATTCTTTTTAAACAAATTTTTGAAATTGACTCTATTGTATCTTTACTTTCCACTTCATTAATTTCTGCTCTTTATTAAATCCTTGTTGCTACTCTCCTTGGGTTTATACTCCCTTTTTATGCCATATTAGGGTGGCTTTTTAGGTCATTAATTTTTATCATTTTTACTTATTAAAAATTAGTAGTTAAGGTCATAAATTTGCTTCTCAGCAATCATGCACATTACATGTAATATTTTTGTTCTTCATTTCTAAGTATTTTTAAAAGAAATAAACCACATTTAATAAGATAATGTCTTCCTAAAAGATAATTCAGTTGTAGGAAATGACAATTCAGTTGTAGGAAATGACAATCATATTTGAAAATTGGGGTCTGTGATTCCCATAGTTTTACCACCATACTCAACATACCATGCCACCTTTGCTATTTTGTTCCCTCAAAAAATATTTTTTACAGACTAGTTTTCTGAGGTTGGTAGGAGGAAGTAAGGTGAGAAAGGGGATCTTGTATGAAACAGAATGGACATTCCCATAGCTGCCTTAGGATCCACAAAATTAGTGTTCTTTCTACAAAAACAAAACATTTTAACATAGTTTTCCAAATCAATAAAGGTCATATAAACTCTTAAAGAATTCATTGAGCCATATAGCTAACTCACACTAGTTAAACCTATTCCTTTTACCCTTTTAAATAGTATCTTGAAAATACTGATTTCATGTATTGTAGCGAGTTTTGGTGGAGTCTTTCAGGTTTTCTACACAGAGTACTGTCTTGTTGCAAATGGCCAAAGTGTGACTTTTCAGTTTGGATGCCTTTTCTTTTTGTCGTCTGATTGCTGAGGCTCAGACTTTGAGTATTATGTTAAATAGCAATGGTGAGAGTGGACATCCATATCTTGTCCCTGATCATAGAGGAAAAGCTCTCATTTTTTTTCCCATTGAGGAGGATATTAGATGTGTGTCTTTTATATGTGGCCTTTATTATATTGAGATATATTCCTTCTATCCCAACTTTGTTGCATTTTTAGACGAGGGCATACTTTACTTTTCTCAAATGCTTCTTCTGCATCTGTTGACAGGATCGTATGGTTTTTATCCTTTCTTTTATGAATGTAGTGAATTATGTTGATTTGCAAATATTGAACCAGCCTTGCAGCCCAGGAATAGATTTAACTTGTTTGGGGTGAATAATTCTTGTAATGTACCATTCATTTGATTTCCTAGTATCTTAAGAATTTTTGCATCCATGTTCATTAGGGATATTGGCCTAGAATTCTCCTTTTAAGTGGGTTTTTTTTATCTGGTTTTAGAATTAAGGTAATGCTGGTCTTTTAGCTTTACAGGAGTTTGAAGTCAGTTTTCCTTCTTATTTTTTTTTTTTCTTTCGGGAACAGTTTGAAAAGAATAAGTATTAACTCTTTAAGTGTCTGGTAGAATTCCCCTGGGAAGTCATCTGGCCTTCCCTGTTTGTTGGAGATTTTTTTTTTTTTGAGATTTTTAATTATTGATTCTATCTCTTTGCTGGTTATGGGTCTGTTCAAATTTTCTATTTCTTACTGTTTCAGCATTGGTAGTTTGTATGTTTCTACAAACTTATCCATTTCTTCCAAAATACTGTTGGCATATAATTTTTCATAATATTCTCTTATAATTGTTTGTATTTCTGTGGTATTGGTAGTGATCTCTCCTCTTTCATTCTTGATTTTATTTATTTGAATCCTTTCTCCTTTTTTTTTGATAAGTCTGGCTAGGAGTATATCAATGTTATTAATTCTTTCAAAGAACCAACTCTTAGTTTTTTTTTTCTGTTTCTATATTGTTTTTTTCTGCTCTAACCTTTTTTTCCTTCATTTTGGTGTTTTAGTCTTTATTTGCTGTCCTTTTTTTAGCTCTTCAAGGTACAACGTTAGGTTGTGTATTTGAGACTTTCCTTGCTTCTTTGAGGTAGGCCTATGTTGCAATATACTTTCCTCTTAGGACTGCCTTTGCTGCATTCCAAAGGTTTTGGACAGTCTTGTTTTCATCTGCATTTGATTCTATGTATTTTTTTAATTTCTTCTTTAATTTTCTGGTTAACCCATTCATTCTTTAGTAGGATATTCTTTAATCTCCATGTGTTTGTGGTCTTCCCAATTTTTCTCTTGTGGTTGACCTCAAGTTTCATAGTATTGAGGTCTGAAATTATGCATGGTAGACCTTGGTCTTTTTGTACTTGTTAAGGGCTGACTTTTGGCCCAGTAAGTAATCTTTTCTGGAGAATGTTTCATGTGCACTTGAAAAGTAGTATTCTGCTGCTTTAGGATGAAATGTTCTGATTATACCTGTTAAATCCATCTGTTCCAGTGTGTCATTCAAACCCATTATTTCCTTGCTGATTTTCTGCTTCAATGATCTGTCCATTGATGTAAGTAGGACGTTGAAGTTCCCTACTGTTACTGTATTATTACCAATGGGTTCCTTTGTGTGTTAATTGATTTATCTCTTGGGTGCTCCCAAGTTGAGAGCATAAATATTAATAATTGTTAGATTTTTATTGAAGGACCTCTTAATTACACTATAATGTCCTTCATCATCTCATTATAGTCTATTGTGTAAAATCTAGTTTGTCTGATATGACTATGGCTATTGTGGCTATCTTTTCGCATCCATTAGAATGATAGGTTCTCCATCCCCTCACTTTCAATTTGCAGGTGTCTTTAGTTCTAAAATGAGCCTCTTGTAGGGTCTTTTTTTTTCTTTAGTTACATTTTTATTAATTTTTTTAATTAATTATTTTCAGTGTTCCAAGATTCATTGTTTATGCCCCACACCCAGTGCTCCATGCAATATGTGCCCTCAGTACCCAAGACCAGGCTCATCCATCCTTTCACCACCCCCCAGACCCTCAGTTTGTTTCTGAGTCCGGAGTCTCTTGTGTTTTGTTTCCCTCCCTGATTTACCCTACTTTCCATTTCCTTTCTTTCTCCTACTGTCCTCTATATTACTCCTTATGCACCACAAGTAAGTGAAACCATGTGATACTTAACTTTCTCTATTTGGCTTATTTCACTCAGCATAATCTCTTCCAATCCAGTCCATGTTGCTACAAAAGTTGGATATTCATCATTTCTGATGGAGGCATAATATTCCATTGTATATATATGGACCATATCTTCTTTATCCATTGATCTGTTGAAGGGGACCTTGGCTCTTTCCACAGTTTGGCAATTGTGGCCATTGCTGCAATGAACATTGGGGTACATATGGCCCTTCTTTTCATTACATCTGTATCTTTGGGGTAAATACCCAGGAGTGCAATTGCAGGGTCATAGGGTAGCTCTATTTTTAGTTTTTTAAGGAATCTCCACACTGCTTTCCAAAGCAGCTGAACCAACTTGCATTCCCACCAACAGTGTAAGAGGTTCTCTTTTCTCCACAACCTCTCCAACACTTGCTGTTTCTTGTCTTGTTAATTTTGGCCATTCTGACTGGTGTAAGGTGGTATCTCAGTGTGGTTTTGATTTGAATTTCCCTGATAGCTAGTGACGATGAACATTTTTTCATGTGTCTGTTAGCCATTTGTATGTCTTCTATGGAGAAGTGCCTCTTCATGTCTCCTGCCCATTTTTTTATGTTAATTTCTTTTTGGGTGTTGAGATTGAGGAGTTCTTTATAGATCTTGGATATCAGCCCTTTGTCTATAGTGTCATTTGCAAATATCCTCTCCCATTCCATGGGTTGCCTCTTTGTTTTATTGACTTTTCCTTTGCTGTGCAGCTTTTTATTTTCATGAAGTCCCAAAAGTTCATTTTCGCTTTTGTCTCCTTTGCCTTTGGAGACGTGTCTTGAAAGAAGTTGCTGTGGCCAGTGTCAAAGAGGATACTGCCTGCCTATGGTCTCCTACAGGATTTTGATAGATTCCTGCCTCACGTTGAGATCTTTCATCCATTTCGAGTTTGTCTTTGTGTGTGGTGTAAGAGAATGGTTTAGTTTAATTCTTCTATACATAGCTGTCCAATTTTCCCAGCACCATTTATTGAAGAGACTGTCTTTTTCCTACTGGATATTTTTTCCTGCTTTGTCAAAGATGATTTGACCATAGATATGTGGGTCCATATATGGACTCTCTACTCTGTTCCATTGGTCTATTTCTCTGTTTTTGTGCCAGTACCATGCTGTCTTGGTGATCACAGCTTTGTAAGAAAGCCTGAAGTCGGGTAACATGATGCCCCCAGCTTTGTTTTTCTTCTTCAGCAATTCCTTAGCGATTCGGGGTCTTTTTTGGTTCCATATAAATTTTAGGATTGTTTGTTCCAACGCTTTGAAGAATGTTGGTGGAATTTTGATCGTAATGGCATTGAAAGTATAGATTGCTCTGGGTAGTATAGACATGTTGACAATGTTTATTCCTCCCATCCATGAGCATGGAATGCTCTTCCACCTTTGTGTGTCTTCTTCAATTTCTTTCATGAGTGTTCTATAGTTCCTCGAGTACAGATCCTTAACTTCTTTGGTTAGGTTTATTCCTAGATATTTTATGGCTTTTGGTGCCATAGTAAATGGAATCGATTCTCTGATTTCCCTTTCTATATTTTCATTGTTAGTGTGTAAGAATGCAACTTATTTCTGTGCATTGATTTTGTATCCTGCCACATTACTGAATTGTTGTATGAGTTCTAGTAGTGTGGGGGTAGAGTCTTTTGGGTTTTCCACATAGAGTATCATGTCATCTGCAAAAAGAGAGTGTTATCTTCTTCTTTGCAAATTTGAATGCCTTGTATTTCTTTCTGTTGTCTGACTGCTGTTGCTAGGACTTCTAACTTTATGTTGAACAGTAGTGGTGAGAGTGGGCATCCTTGTCTTGTTCCTGATCTCAGAGGGAAGGTTGTCAGTTTTTCCCACAGAGCATGATATTTGCTGTGGGTTTTTCATTGAGACATTTTATGAGTCTGAGGAATGTTCCCTCTATCCCATACTTTGAAGAATTTTACTCAGGAACGGATTTGTCAAATGCTTTTTCTGCATCAATTGAGAGTACCATGTTCTTCTCTCTTCTCTTATTGATTTGTTGTATCATGTTGATTGACTTGCGAGTGTTGAACCACTCTTGCATCCCTGGGATAACTCCCACCTGGTCGTGGTGGATAATCTTTTTAATGTATTGTTGGAGCCTATTAGCAAGGATCTTGTTAAGAATCTTGGCATCCATATTCAACAGAGATATTGGTCTGAAGTTCTCCTTTTTGATGGCGTCTTTGGTTTGTGTATTAGAGTAATGCCAGCTTCATAGAAAGAGTCTGGAAGTTTTCCTTCTGTTTCTATTTTCTGAAACAGCTTCAGGAGAATAGGTGTTATTTCTTCATTGAATGTTTGGTAGAATTCCCCAGGGAATCCGTCAGGTCCTGGGCTCTTGTTTTTTTGGGAGGTTTTTGATCATTGCTTCAAGCTTGTTACTAGATATAGGTCTATTCAGGTTGTCAATGTCTTCCTGTTTCAGTCTTGGAAGTTTATAGGTTTCCAGGAATGCATCCATATCTTCTAGGTTGTTAAACTTATTGGCATATAACTGTTGATAGTAATTTCTGATGATTGTTTCTATTTCCTTGGTAGTTGTGATCTCTCCCCTTTCATTCATAATTTTATTAATTTGGGTCTTCTCCCTTTTCTTTTTGATTAGTTTGGCCAATGGTTTATTGATCTTACTGATTTTTTCAAGGAACCAGCTTCTAGTTTTGTTGATGTGTTCTACTGTATCTCTAGTTTCTGAATCATTCATCTCTGCTCTAATCCTAATTATTTCCCGTCTTGTGTGAGGGGTTGGTTTAATTTTTTGTTGATTTTCCAGTTCTTTAAGGTCTAATGAGAGTTGGTATATTTGGGATTTTCAATTTTTTTGAGTGAGGCTTGGATGACTATGTATTTCCCCCTTAGGACTGCCTTTGCTGTATCCCATAGGTTTTGGATTGATGTATCTTCATTCTCATTGGTTTCCATGAAGTGTTTCAGTACTTCTTTGATTTCCTGGTTGATCCACAGATTCTTGAGCAGGATAGTCTTTAGCTTCCAAGTGTTTGATTTTCTTCTGAACTTTTTATGATGGTTGAGTTCCACTTTCACAGCATTGTGGTCAGAGAATATGCAGGGAATAATTTCAATCTTCTGGTATTGGTTGAGCCCTAATTTGTGAGCTAGTATGTGGTCTATTCTGGACAAAGTTCCATGTGCACTTGAGAAGAATGAGTATTCTGCTGTTTTAGGGTGGAATGTTCTGAATATATCTATGAGATCCATCTGGTCCAATGTGTCATTCAAGGCTCTTGTTTCTTTGTTGATTTTCTGTTTAGATGATCTGTCCATTGCTGAGAGTGGTGTGTTAAGATTAATGTGTTCATATCAATATGACTCTTTATTTTGCTTAACAGTTGGCTTATGTAGTTGGCTGCTCCCATGTTGGGGGCATAAATATTTACAATTGTTAGATCTTCTTGATGTATAGACCCTTTGAGAATGATGTCTCTGTCTTCTGTGTCTCTGACTACAATCTCTAGATTAAAATCTAATTTGTCTGATATGAGAATCCCTATCCCAACTTTCTTTTGAGGTCCATTGGTATGAAAGATGGTCCTCCATCCCATCACTTTCAACCTGGAAATGTTTTTAGATTCTAAATGTGTCCAGCATATGGACGAGTCTTGTCATTTTATCCAGTCTCCAACCCTGTGCCTTTTTATTAGAGCATTTAGTCCATTCACATTGAGAGTGATTATTGAGGGATTTTGGGGTTTTTTAATCCATTCTGATAGCCTGTGTCTTTTGATTGGGCTATTTAATCCATTTACATTGAGTGATGATTGATAGATATGAATTTAGTACTATCATGTTCCCTGCAAAGTCGGCATTTCTTGTGACGTTCTCTGTTTCTTTCTGGTCTTAGTTGCTTTTGGTCTTTCTTTTCCCAAAAGACTTACCTTCAATATATCTTGCAGGGCCAGTTTAGTATGAATTTTTTTAGTTTTTGTTTGTCTGGGAAACTCTTTCTCTCTCCTGTTCTGAATGACAATCTTGCTGGATAAAGTATTCTTGACTGCATATTTTTACCATTCAGCACATTGAATATATAATGCCACTTTCTTCTGGCCTGCCACATTTCCATGGACAGATCAAAGCTGACATGTTTTAAATGTTTTTCTTCTTACAGATTCATATTTTATACATAAATGGGTGATGTGGAAAGGAATGGAAATATTCTAGATAAATATGAGCTAACACTTCCTATTTGTTATCAGGTACTATTTGCATTGATGTCTCTGTCAGTCTTTGTTCTCTTCCCTGAAGTGTCCTACCATTTCCTGGCATTGTATCCTCAGTTAATCAGTATCCAGTTGATGTGATTTCCAGCCATGTCATGTTGGTTCTATAAGAAAACAATTTTACATAAATACACATGTAAAGCCAACTAGCTAAGAGGATTTACCAAGATCTTCTGCAGAAAAAAAAAAGTTCCATGTTGAATTTTTTCTGAGTTTACTCTCAAGTCAAGGAAATGAAAAAAAAAAAGTCATTATTTAAAAGTCCGTGTCTTAATTTTTCTGTCAGTAATGAAAACATGGAGCTGAATTACAGGCATATGAGATCTATTTATGATCATTCATTTCTTGCAAAAGCCTGGGGAATTGTTTTATTTGGTCATAATTTTATCTGAATGTGTTAGAAAAACTGCAAGTTTATACATGCTCAATATAAATGAAGGAATATCCACATGGAAAAGAATGCTTATCTCTAATAGAAAACAAAACAATACATGCTCAAACAGCAGGAGTTTGAATATAAACCAGAAATTTGCCTTCTCAGAAAGTTGGAGGTACGTCAGAAATTTTCAAATATGCTACAGACTTGGTGGTGCCTCTTAGCAGAAAATGCATTAACCTTTACATTTCCTCTGAAACTGTAACAATGTTATTCACAAGATAATTTTTTGAAAGGGCTTACAAATTCCAAAGTACGTTTTCCTATTTTTTTTTTCCAGTGGCAGAATCAGACCCTATTTTTGCTGTAGGATTTACTTAGTTTAAAATTTATTTTCAGAAACAAACCAACCATCAAAGCCTGACAGTATCATAAACTACTTTAAAAACAAGTAGTTAATGCACTGCCACTAAAATATATAGATTATAAGGAGCTAGAGAGGATATTTAATGTAACTGCTCCAGCAAGTACACAGACTCAGTGATCACACTCAGAGAAGGACTTCTATACTCTGCTTATCACATGCAATGCCAGGGAGCTCATTACCTAAAAAAGGAAGTTTATACATTTAACAACTCTATCAGACAAATCTCTGTGTTGAATAAAATCTGCCTTCTCACAGTTTTCTTTTATTGGTATGTCTTAATCTGCCTAGATTATACAGAGATTTTCCTTAGCATATACAAAGATACATTTGATGTTCTTTTCAAGTCCTGATTCCATACATGAAATATTCACATTCCTTCAACCGTTCCCTATGGAATCTGGTTTCTAGGTCCTACTTCAGAGATAGTAGAGGGGCTGGGAACCAAGAAACTGGATCCTAATAAATTGAGGAGGAAATGTCCAGAAATAGTAGTTATTTAAGGGGAAAGAACTAAGATTGACAGAGTCATAACTGCAACTGGTACCTGATAAGAGGTGTCAAGTGCTAGCTCACCTTTATTAGAATATTTCCATCCCTCTCACATGAGCCAGCGTTAATGTGGTGTTTGGTCACTGAATCCATGGTCTCCGTTTAAGGCAGAATAGTTCAGTTAGGTATTGGACTCAAAATTAGAATACTTTTTCTTTCTATATTAAGATTATGATCCAGATGAATTCTAATACAAATTGTACATTTTTTTTCAAACATCACCATTCCATAGCTCTTACTTTAAAAACTACCAGCACTTTCATTCTCTCCCACTCTCTCTCACACACACACTCATCCCCTTTATTGTTTTGCATATATATAAGTTGCTTTATTAATTCCATATGAAGTTGGATATTGGAAGAAAATACATTTACAAACACTTGAATATATAACATAAATGTATACATGTGCACATAAATTTAAAACCTATCCACTGACCACTGGCATCTGAAATTAGCACTGGAGACAAATTATTTTTTTTAAGATTGTATTTATTTATTTGACACAGAGAGGGAGATCACAAATAGGCAGAGAGGCATGCAGAGAAAGAAGGGGAAGCAGGCTCCCCGCTGAGCAGAGTGTCTGATGTGGGACTTGATCCCAGACCCTGAGATCGTGACTGGAGCCCTCTCTGAGCCACCCAGGTGTCCCTGGAGACAAGTTCTTATGGTGAGAGAGAGTGGCTGCACCTGACCTTGGCCCTGAGTTTATTATTTTAATTGCTTCCCCTAATAACAGTGCATTCCCTAACTACCTTGTATAGTAGATGGCACAAAGTTAAACTTGTTGAAAAATAGTAAAATGACTCTGGTACTGGATAGACACTAGATTTTTTGAACCTCTGATTAAGAAAGGATAGGAAGAAAGAAACTCAGCACAGCCAAACTCAAACTGGACCATCAATGTCTAATAAGTGGTGTTATTTATTTAAAAAAAAAAATTCAGCAGTGTTTATTCTAATATCTGACCACTTTGTTGGGGCAGTAGGCAATACACATTGATTATGAATCATCCTGGGAAACTTATCAATTTTGGAATGAAAAATGAAGGTTAAGGAGGCGGACCTTAAGAGAAGAAATGAAAAACTTAATCTACCACTAAGACACCTAGTGATCACTTTAACCTATTCTATGATCAAGGTGTATGGCATACTCTTGTGAGTAATGACAGGTAGGCAGGGAGCATAAAGGTATTCTGACGATGATTCTGGGACTGTGCGGTGGCTTCAGATTATTGTTTGTGTTGTATTATACCTTTTATCCCAAATTATCAGAAAATGTGAAAAATTTTAGTAGACCTCCACTGTGTTGTAGACCTATTACCTATTTGGGATACAGTGATAAAATGAGGTGCTGGGCTATTCTCTCTTGTTTCAGCAATCTCATTTGATCATCAGCCAAAAAAAAAAAAAAAAAAGATATGCTGGATTAGGGAACCACATTAGAGGAGTACATGGAACCTGATTCAGACTACAATGAGAAAGTAGCCAGAGAACCCGGAAAAACAGCAGGAATAGACACAAGTCAAGCTACTATTTCTGGTAGTAACAACAGCGGAGAGTTCTTCCTTTAGGATATAAAAGTTTTAATAGAATATAGTAAAATATAATAAATAATGGGAAAGAATCAATTTCAAAGTCACTGTATTAGGGGTAAATGATAAATTATAAAAGTCATATTAATAAATCAGAGAGCTATGAAAACTTAAAAAGGCAAACTGAATTAAAATTCCAGTGTGGGGAGAGTCCCCCAGGAAAGCTAATATTGCCAGCTATTTGCTTCGTTGGGAGTATTTCCTCCATCTGGGAATTATTGCAGGATCAGTCTTGCCATAGGGAGAGAAGTCTACTAGGAGTACAAGAAATGAGTAGAGGTTTCAATAACCATATGAACTGGCATTCAGATTGGAAGAGGAGTCCAAACATATAGCAAGATTTCCCCCTAAGACATCTGCCAAGAGCTGTGGCAAAACTAGAGATTAAGTAGTTGGCCCCAAAAAAGGAATTTCCTATAGTCTTACAGAGTTTAAATATCAAGCCATAGTATAGAAAGGGGCCTACAGCCGATATATAGTAAGAATTCTCCTTATTTTAACCTTATTTTCAGTATAGATAACACAGTGTTAGTTTCAGGTATACAATATAGTAATTCTATAATACTATAGAACACTCAGCGCTTATCATGGTAAGTGTTCTCTTGAACCCCTTCACCTATTTCATCCACCCCCTCTCACCTCTCCTCTGGTAACCATTAGTTTGTTCCCTATAGTTACAAGTCTGTTTTTTAGTTTGTTTCTTTTTTCCTTTGTTCATTTTTGTTTTTAAAGTCTGCATATAAGTGAAATCATATGGTATTTTTCTTCCTCTGTCTTATTTCACTTAGATTTATACTCTGTAGCTCCATCCATTTTGTTGTAAATGTCAAGATTTCACTCCTTTTTATGGCTGAGTAATATCCTTTTACACACACATATACGCCACATCTTCTTATCCATGCATCTATCAATGGAAACTTGGGCTGCTTCCATAATTTAGCTATTGTAAATAATTCTGCAATACACAGGAGTGCACGTATTTCGGGTAAATACCTGCTAGTGAAATGACTGGGTCAAAGTGTAATTGTATTTTCAGTTTTTGGAGGAACCTCCATACTGTTTTCCACCATGGCTGTACCAGTTTGCATTCCCAGTAGTAGTGTACAAGGGTTCTTTTTCCTGTGCGTCCTTGCCAACACTTGCTATTTCCTTGTTGTTTACTGTAGTCATTCTGACAGTGTGAGGTAATATCTTATTGTGGTTTTGATTGTATTTGCCTAATGATGAGTGATGTTGAGCATCTTTTCATGTGTTTGTTAGCCATCTGTATGTCTTCTGTGGAGAAATGTGTATTCACATATTCTGCCCATTTTTTAATTGGATTGTTTTCAGGGTGTTGAGCTATATCAGTTCTTGATATATTTTGGATACTAACTCTTTATCAGATAAGTCATTTCTAAATAGCTTCTCCCATTCAATAGGTTATCTTTTAGTTTTGTTAAATTTCCTTTGCTGTGCAGAAGCTTTTTATTTCAGTAATCCTAGTAGTTTATTTTTGCTTTTGCTCCCCTTGCCGCAGGAGACATATCCAGAAAAATGTTTCTATGGCCTGTGTCAGAAATTACTGCATTTGCTCTTTTCTAGCATTTTTATGGTTTGATCTCATATTTAGGTCTTTAATCCATTTTGAATTTTTTTGTGTATTGTGTAGGACAGCAGTCTGGTTTTGTTCTTTTGGATATAACTGTTCATTTTCCCCAACCTCATTTGTTGAAGAGACTTTTTCCCATGCCCAGTACTATGTTAAATAGAACTGTTGAGAGTGGAAATCCCTGTCTTGTTCCTGATCACAGGGGAAAAGCTCAGTATTTTACCATTAAGTATGATGTCAGCTGGGGGTTTTTCATACAAGGTCTTTATTATGTTGATGTATGTTCCCTCTAAATATACTTTGTTGAGGGTTTCTATCATGAATGGATGTTGTAATTTGTCAGATGCTTTTTTTTATCTCTTAAAATGATCATATGGTTTTTAACCTTTGTACTGTTTTTGCTCTAGGCCTGCATTGCTATAAACTTCCCTCCTAGGACAGCTTTTGCTGAACCAGACTTTGGACCATTGGGTTTTCATTATTATTTGTCTCCATATATATGTCTGTTCTCTCATTCTCTGCTAGCTTTCTTTAGTGATAAACCTGGATTCCCTTTTTCTTTATTTTTTGCATATCTGTTGGTTTTTCTTTTATGGTTACCATTAGGTTTGTATATAACATCTTATTAAGTCTGTATTAAGTTGTTGGTCGCTTAAGTTTGAACTCATTCTTTACTTCTCTCCCACATTCTAGGTATATGGTGTTATACTTTACATCGTTTTATTTTGTGGCTCCTTTGACAGATCTTTAAAAATACACTTGATTTTACTGTTTTACTGCTTCCTGCTCTTACTCATACTTTTATGGTCTTTCCTTTCTACTCAGAGTCCCCTTTCACAGTTCTTGTAGAGCTGATTTAGTGGTGATGAATTCCTTTAACTTTTGTTTGGGAAACTCTTTCTCTCTCCTTATATCCTGAAGCATAGCTTTGCTGGAGTATTTTCAGTTGCAGGTTTTCTTTCAGAATTTTGGATTTATCATGCCACTGCCTTCTGGCCTACAGAGTTTCTGCCAAAAAACTACTGTGTGTCTTATGGACTTTCCCTTGTATTTAAGTATTTTATTTTCTCTTGCCGCCTTGTAGAATCTGTGTCACTACTTGTTGCTGTTTTGATTCCTGTGTGTCTTGGTATGAAACTACATGGGTTGATTTTCTTGAGGGTCCTCTGTGTCTCCTGGATCTGGATTTCTGTTTCTCTAGATTCAAGCTTTTAGCTATTATTTCCTCAGATAAATTTTCTGCCCACTTTTTCTCTCTCTTCTCATTATGGGATCTCTATAATGTGATTCTTGTGCTTGATGTTGTCACTCTGTTCTCTGGGTCATTTAGCCATGCTTGTGCTTCCTCTAATTTCAGTTATTGAGTTCTTTATCTCTGATAGGTTCACTGACATTCTGACCATTACTTTAAATTCTCTATCAGGCATATTACTTACCTCTTACTTATTTTTTATTTAGTTCTATTGCTATGGTTTTGTCCTGTACTTTCATTTCACACATATTTTTCTGTCTTCTCATTTTGTCTAATTACCTACATTTGTTTCTAAGAAACTCCACTGCATCTCCTGTTCTTGAAAATAGTAGTCTTATGAAGAAGAGGTCATGTAGTGCCCAGCAGTACCACGGTCCCTGTTCACCAGAACCTGGCATGTCCGCAGTGTCTCCTGTGTATGGCCCAGTGTTGTGGCTGAGCTGCCTTTGCCTTCAGTCTGTGATGGTTCCCTTTGCCTGTTTTGGGTGCTGTTTGGCCCCTGTGTTGTTAGTGGGCTACTGTGGGGCTTGAGTCAGAGCACTTTTCCTGTGTTGTCCCCTAAGAAGCTTCCATTGGTTGGTGGGACCTGCAATCTGACCAGATATCTGCCCCTAACCCCCGGCTGGGGCCACAGTCAAATTTATGTGTGGGCATGTATCCCCCTCTCCCCAGGACAGGAGTCACTTGGGAGTGGGGCTGGCTTCTGACAGTGCTGCTTGTATACAGCCAGGTTTATAGCTCTGCTTTGGTTGGGCTCTGGCCAACTGAGTATGAGAGGAGGCAAGCCCACAGGACAAAGGACAGGGCCTGCAGTGTTAGCAAGGTTTGTGCTTAGCTGCGGGTGGAGGGGATTCGAAGTTGCTTTAGCAGACTCCTCTGGCAAGGCTGGAGAGGGCAAGTCTGCAGGAGAGTTGTAGGCCAGGGCCTACAGTGCCAGCAGGGTCTGGTTGGGACGGGACCTGCAGCTGCCCAGACATCTGCATTGAAGGGAGTAGATCTGCAGGCATTTACAAGGGCTGGCCACTCTGGTGGTAAGATAGGTGGAGAATGTTGGCACTGTGCTGGTTCCCTCAGGTGTCAGTGTATCTAGGCTGGGGGAGGGAAATAGCACCCACCAGGTCTTTTGTTCTTGGAGAAGCTTCCCAAAGATCCCTGGCCCTCTAGCACCTGCTCTGAATTTAGTAAGCAAACATCTTTCCCATATACCCCATGTGTTTTTCAAACTCCTGCTGCTGTGTTATATCTCAGCAGAGCTGTTTGCTTGGCTTTAAGAGTGGGGACTCATTTTCCTTTAGCCCTCCCAGTCCCCAGGAGCTGAGCCCACTGATTTTTGAAGTCCCAGGCCTTAAGCCCCACTGATTATAAAAATTCAAGAAATTATGCCTCTCTGGTTTTCAAAGCCCAATGTTAGGGGATTTGTTCTCCCTATGCAGTTTCCCCAAATGTGGGCTATCTGGTATGAGGGTCTGTTTCTCTCCACTCTCCAATCTGCAGCATCCTTCCCTCCCATGGACAGCCACGTGGGTCTGTTTTGCTTCCCACCATGTCTCCCCCCTTCCTACCTTCTTTGATGGAGCCTCTTCTCTATATTTAGCTGTGGACAGCCTGTTCTGCCAGTCTTCGGGTCATTTTCCAGGTATTTATACTGAGGTCGGTGTTTACCTAGCTGAATTTGTAGGATGAAATAAGCTTAGGATCCTCCTACTCCAACATCTTCTGCAGAAGTCTGATATTTCCTTTATTTTAGACCTTGTAGAATCAAAGGATATACTTCCATTTACAACCTCCAAAACGCAGACTTTTTGGATTAGAGGAGATGAAGACCTACTAAACTGTTGCTAAAAACCCAAAGAACCCTGCTCAAGGAGGAGTCAAGACCTGAAAAACAGAGTACAAATCTCCTGTGGTCCCATAGTGAACTCCACCAGGCTACAGAGATAAAGTCCCTTTAAAGGACTGCAAAAAACATGGCATAGGCTTTACAGTGGGGTAGACTGAGTGTAGTGAAATCTGCAACCTTACTTTACCTCCACCCCAGCTCATCAATTATTGGGTTCAGGGGATCACCCAGTCTACCTGACAAAGAGTCAACCCTTTTGGGAGGAAATAATATCTACTTTAATCTGCATGAATCATTCATACATTAAGAGACAAGCAAAGGTTAGGAAAATATGACCAATAATCAAGAGAGGAAGCAGAAAATAGGAGTAGATCCCCAGTGATCTAGATGTTGGAGTTATCAGACTAGGATGTGAAAATAACTATTTAAACAAATGCTAGTGAAAAAAGAAAAAAAAAAGATGGGCAACGTAGGTAAAAGAGTGGTCAAGGTCAATAGAAAATGGAAGCTATTAGAAACAACAAAAAGGACGGTGGGAATTAACAATCACTGAGCCCTGTGTTATTAATGGCTCAGGTCTCCATGTTCACAGCCACTGCCTTGGATTGACATGCCTTGTTTTCCTCCCACTTCTCCTTCCTGAACTCAAGTATAAGGGATGCCTTGCATTCACCAGAATCTGGATAACATAATTACACAGTATAGCTTACTCTTCCTTAGCTTATAGCCCCCTAAGGGGCTTCTAGCCTACCTCATCATAAAGGATTCTGTACCTGAGTTTATCTCCTAGACTCTTCTAAAAGCAGTCACAGCCTTCTAGTTCTGCAGTGCACAACAGAAGTGAATGCATGTAGTCACTCCGTACATTATTTCTTTTCATGATAAATATACTTGTGGTCGTGGCTATTTGACCCATAGGACAATCTCTCCAATGAAAAGATAACTATCCACAGGAGTGCTTCATGCCTCTTATATACTTATGCCTCCATGCATAACTTCATTCGAAAGCACCATAATAACCTCAACATTTATAGAAAAGAAAAATAAAGTGACAAGGAAGTGCTCATTAAATAAAACTGATTTAAAATTTTAAATTGATTAAAATGTATTAATTGGATTGAAGAGATGGAATCTATAGTCTCAACAGTTTCTTAATGAGATGATGCTCAGTGCTCAGATATAAATGATTTGAAAACTAGAATTTCTCTTTAAAATAGGGGCATGTCCAACCAAAAACACTCATACCACCTGTCATGACAGATGCAAAGTAGAACAAATTATAAACGGTTTGCCTTTCCTCATATAAGATTGTATAACTATCTAACATTACTCATAAGTTATTTTAAGTGTATATAAATCTTCAAAAATTTTTAGACTAACAAATTTAAAATTATGAAGTTATAGAATTTGGTTTTTTTTTTCTTTTTGCAGAGTATTATTAAATTTGCATAGTAAAAAATGTTTTTTTCAAAATGACAGAACCAGCTTCTAGGGAATTTGGCCTGCATCCTGTATCCCTTACAGCAAATAAAATGTGAACTACTCACAATCATTTCAGTCCAGTCAGGTGAGCAGTCAGCTTGATCACACTAGTAAAAAGATAAAGAACTTCCAAGAGAGATAATCATCAGCATTCATAATCCTAATCCAGAATTTCAGGAATTAGGCTTCCTAAAATAGAGCAACTACAAACTAAGAGCATTATTATGAAATAGAATTGCTCATCTCGGAAAATTTCCAGGTCCTCCACTGACTTTAACAGATAAAAAATAATTCTTTTTGTATGAAGGAAGAAAAGAGCTAAGGTTTTGTTTTGTTTTTTTTGAAGCAAAATAGTTTCTAGGTCTTAATTTCTGTTCTTTCACACTGTGACCTTGAATGAATCCTGTGCCCTAGCCATATCCCAGACCAATTAAATCAGAATCTTTGGAGATGGAGCAAAACCTCACCATGTAAAGGTCCCCAGAGATTGCAAAGTGCAGCCCACGTGCCAAAGGGGAGGTGTACTGCTCTAGAAGCTGCTTGGACTTGTAGTTATACAGCAGAATGGAAAGATACCTTAAAATGTCCTTTTATTTAATTCTCTGACATCCAGGCAGTAACATATTCATAATATTATGAAGAATTGATTAATTAGATGGAATGCAAGTCTATAAATAAAGGAGATGGTGTTTGGTTTACACTGAAATGAAATTAACTCTGGCAGGTGTAATGGTGGTTTCCTAGTGCATGGCAGTTGTCCATTTGCTTCAGATAGCAAATACAAACTTGCCTGAAACTACAGTGCAGATTTAATAAACCTACAAGGAATTGCACAAATTAGAGTTTAGCCAGTATGTTGAGAACACTTCTCTGAGGAAAATGCCGGGACATTTGGGGAGACCATAAAGTGGATTTGTATCCAAGGCACTAAGTATTTGTTCATCTGTAAAAAAATATATATGTGTGTGTTAAAAATATATATCTGGTAAAAGAGGAAATTGGATTGACTTGGCTATCAAGGTAGTCTCAAAAGATAAATTCCAAAATAGAAAAAAAAGGTAGTAAGTATCTGGGGAAGTCCCAACATGTTTTCTTTGGGGATACGAAGAGTGTGCTAATAATCTGAAGACAGACTTAGAAGTTCCAGATCCTTCTTGCCAACTGGCAGAAGGACTGCTGTGATTTACCACACCATAGCCGTAGCTGCATCTTTTCTTTCTGCAGGTGCACATCAAGTAAAAGGACTACTCAGTATGGCTTAAAATAGATGAATAGTAAATGTATACCTACAAATTTTAACAGCATGAGTATTAGCTCATTAAAATTAATAGGATAATATAAAAACATTTCATGTTTCCAAATTTGTAATTTGCCATTGAAAACTTTGAAATGCCTGAACAGAGTAAAACTTCAAATTTTTATCTTAACAGTATTAGGCTTGTGTTACAATTAACTAAAACAGTTTGAGATACTTGAAACCAGAAAAATGTCACAATTGTACCAGTATTGAAATAGCTGAAATATTTTGTAGCTGCCCTAGATATAATGTAGGGTTTTATATATAGATTTTATAGTAGAATCTGACAATATAACCTAAAACCATTTAATTTCTCTCCCATTATTATTTTCATTATTACATTTAAATATTTTTTTTCTTAAAATTGATGAGACAATACAGTAATATATGGCACAGAGACTGTTTGTTTTTTTACTGCTTTTTCTGACCTGGGAAAATGAAAGACTGTAACAATTTCTTAAAATACACCAAACAGAATTTCAAGGAACTGATTAAATGACTAGAAATGTTAAGTTCTAGAAACGTATAGTTTTTTCTACATTGCTTATGTAGTATGTCCTATGAGTTCACACAGAACAACAATAATAAGGTTACTAGATCATTATTCTTAATTTAAATTGTACTTTACTTAACATACAGTGCAGTGTTGTTTTCAGGAATAGAATTCAGTGATTCCTCACTTACATACAGCACTCATCTAGCCCCTCTCCCATGCACTTCTCTCTGTCGGCCCTCAGTTCTCTATCCTCAAGAGTCTCTTAGGGTTTCCCTTTCTCCTTTGTTTTCCCCCTTCCCGTATGTTCATCTGTTTTCTTTCATAAATTCCATATATGGGTGAGATCATATGGTATTTGTCTTTCTCTGACTGACGTTTTTAACTTAGTATAATACAGCCTAGCCCCATCCACATCATTGAAAAATGGCAAGCTTTCATTCTTTGTGATGGCTGAGTAATATTCCTGTGTGTGTGTGTGTGTGTGCGTGCACATGCACACACACACAGGCACGTGTGTGCCACATCTTCTTTGTCATTTATCTGTTGATGGGCACTGGGCTCTTTCTGTAGTTTGGCTATTGTTGATAATGCTGCTATAAAAAATGGGGTGCGTATTAGTGCACAGGGTTGTTCTATTTTTAATTTTTTGAGGAACCTCCAGACTGGATCACAGGGTTGTTCTGGATCACAGGGTTGTTCTATTTTTAATTTTTTGAGGAACCTCCAGACTGTTCGCCAGAGTGGCTGCCCCAGTTTGCATTCCCACCAACAGGGCAAAAGGGTTCCTCTTTCTCTGCATTCCCGCCAACACCTGTAGTTCTGGTGTTAACTGTAGCCATTCTGACAGAAAACCATAAATTTCTTAAAATATAGGGGCAAATCTTCATGACCACAGGATTCTTAGGTGTGACACCAAAAGCATGAACACTAAAATAAAAAAAAATTGAACTTCATTAAATGCAGCCTACATAATAAAAAATATTTACAAATCCTATTTCATAAGGGCTTAATACTCAGAATATATAAAGAACTCAGTAAGAAGACAACCCAATTAAAAGAAAATGAGCAACAGACTTGAATAGACGTTTCTCCAAAGTTATCAAATAACGGAGAAGTATATTAAAAGAAGCTCAACATCATTAGTCATTAAGGGAATGAATGCAGATGCCAACCACAGTGAGATCACACCTACTAGAATAGTTCTAATAAAAATTTTAGCAAAAAACAAGTATTTACAAGAATATGGCAAAATACGAATCCTCAAAGATTGCTGATAGTGATGTTAAATGATGCATCCCACTGCAAAAATACTTTGGAGTTTCCTCAAAAAGCTAAATGTAGAATTACCATGACTTAACACATCTTCTCCTGGATATATACCCAAAAGAACTGAAAACAGGGACTCCAAGAGATACTTGTATCCCAGAGTTTACTGCAGCATTATATTCATCAGAGACAACAAATGGAAGCAATCCAAGTAACTATAAACATACAATGGCATATTATTTAGCCATGAAGAGAAATGAATTTAGGATACCTGCTTACAGTATCAGTGAACCTTGAACATGCTAGACTGGGTGAAATAACCAGACCGCAAAGGATGAATATTTTATGATCTGACTCATATGAGATAGCTAGAATAGACAAATTCATTGAGACAGAAAGTGGATTACAGGTTACTAGAGACTGAGGAGAATGGGAAATTATTCCTTAATGGCTACAAAGGTTGTCTTTGTGACAATGACTGTACAACTTTGTGATTAATACTATTGAGTTGTATACTAAAAAATGGTTAAAATGGCAGATTTTATGTTATATATTTTTTGCCACAAAAAAAAATTTTAAAAAGAAATCATGGGTGCCTGGGTGGCTCAGAGGGTTAAACCCCTGCCTTCGGCTCAGGTCATGATCTCAGGGTCCTGGAATCGAGGCCCACATCGGGCTCTCTGCTCAGCAGGGAGCCTGCTTCCTCCTCTCTCTCTGCCTGCCTCTGATCTCTCTGTCAAATAAATAAACTCTTAAAAAAAAATCATGGTATTCATCTTTTACCTGGTTAACAGAGACAAAACATTAGAATTTTTTGTGATTTTGCCTGATAACTTTATAAATGGCAGTTGACCCTTGAACAACACAGATAAACTTGCCAACACTCCCATAACTGAAAATCTGCACTTAAATTTTGACCCCTCCAAGACTAATAACCAACTGCTGACCGGAAGCCTTGCTGATAAGATACACAGTCTATTTGTATTCTTAATATATTCTTACTATAATAAGCAAGAGAAAATGTTAAGAAAATCCTAAGGAAAAGAGAATACGTTCTTATTACTGTATATGTATTTATTGGAAAAAATCCACTTGTAGGGCACCTGGGTAGCTTAGTTGTTTAAGCACCCGACTCTTCAACTCAGGTCATGAGATAGAACACCTGCGTGGAACTCTGCTCAGTGGCAAGTCTGCCTGAGATTCTTTCCCTCCCTCTGCCTCTCCCCCCATGCACACACTCTCTCTCTCTCAATAAATCTTTAAAAAAAAAAAATCCCCTTGCAAGTGACCCTGCACAGCTCAAAGTCATGTTGTTCATGGTTCAACTGCATATTGAAAATTAAACAGGTGTTATAGAATTACAAGTAATCCACACAGACTTTCATGTATCCATTGGGAAAAATTAATTTTACAGGATTTATACATTTGACTCTGGTATCCTAAAAATACAGGAGATAAAGATGACATTTAAAATCCATTTTGTATTAGCTTTTCAAGTATATTAACAGAATAACTCTATACCTACTTTTGACTATAAAAATATCACCCCACCTCTGCTAAGGCCTACTTAGATCAATCAACTTGGCGCTGGAAATGTCTTATGTAATATGAAAAAGACAGCAGTAAAATACTGTGCTTCAGCCTTTTGTCACACGTGAAGGGATCGCATACAGCCTTTTTTTTTTAAGCATCTAACTACATGTAAGATGTAGAATGGATAAGGCTGGAAGGTATCTTCCTGTCCTCATTCATCATCACCAGAAACTCAGTAAGAAAGGTAAAATAACTTTCTTAGGATCCAAAGTTGTTAACTAGCAGAATTAGGAATCAAATGGTCCCCGGATAAGAGAATAAGAAATAGGTTCACAGCTTAATGCAAGTTACCTTCCTCCATAGCCTTAACTAATTCCCTTATTTATAATGTGTTGATGAATTTGATGCTAACTGCAGTGGCTGTAAAATAAGAATCCATCAATAGTAGTCTGTCATGGTTGTTCATTCCACTGGATTTTAAGCTCTGAGCATGCAGTGTGTCCATCTTGCTCAGTGATATGTCTGAGGGCTTTACCCAATGCTTGGCATATGACAGATGATTCTTGCCCTTTTAATACCAATTTCAAAGCTCTCTGAACTAACTTCTAAAGAATATTTTTTCTTAAGAACTACAAAATGCATCTCAAATACACTCATAATAATATTCCATTCCTGCTGAAAATATATTTGGGAGGCCTGATTTAAAACATTCTGAAACAGGCTAATTATTCATTCTATTTTCTGATGTCTTTCCTTTTATACGGGCACTCACTCATCCATCCATTCAACAAACACAAACAACAAACACATATACCCATATAAGCACTATGAAAGTTGCTAAAATTGAAAAAATATATGAGATAATTGTTCACAATCTTTATGTCTTTGAAAGAATCTTCAAAATAATGGAACCTACTTGATAGTCTTTGATGGTAAATATAAAGTTGAACCATGGCTGGGGGCAGGGAGTAATGGCCTTTATCTTCTAGGATATGAGAAAAATTCTTCAGAGGTAATAATTGTTTTTATAAAATAGGATTTATAAAATGGCAGAAGTACCTGTTTGAGATTCTAGAATACTGTTTCTTCTTTGTATTTTTTCTCAACCTAACTCTGACTTGGAGATTTTTTTCACAGTCCTTTCTCACTCTTGAATTTCACACAGTGAAATTTCTCCAAGAATACTTTCCTACATGAAGGAAAAAGACAGAGAGGAGGGAAAAAAAAAAGTCAGATTCAACTTTGGGGATTATCATCCTTTTCTTGAATAGCTTTATAGATTATTTTGTGATTCTCAATCAGAATGCATAGTAATATTGAAATAATTTTCCCTTAACTTCTGAGTCCTCTGTGCCTTATCCTCTTAAGCTTTATGACCGAAGCTGACTGGCAGTATCTGTCTGGTATTTCGGGTGGTTCCTGGGAAGTAAGGAAAAGACTGCTGCAGCCTCTCAAGTGCTCTATCCAGAAGCAGTGCAGAGTATTTTACCATTTTCATTGGTCAAGTCTCATGGTCATGCCTAACCTTCTCAGGGGCAGGAAAATGCAAAATAAACCGTATACTCAGAAACAGGTTATTGTGCACAGCATGAAGTGTACCACATTTAGGCAAATTTTAGTCCAATGTTTAAAAACTTGGATAGAATGGATAATATATAAAAATGCCAAAACCAACTTAAGAAAACCTTAAAAAACATTAATAGACCAGTAATTAATAAGGAAACTGACAGAACTAGCAAAAAATTGGTATTTAAAAATGTACCCCTGCGGGCACCTGGGTGGCTCAGTGGGTTGAGCCTCTGCCTTCAGCTCAGGTCATGATCTCAAGGTCCTGGGATCAAGGCCTGCACCGAGCTCTCTGCTCAGTGGGGAGTCTGCTTCCTCCTCTCTCTGCCTGTCTCTCTGCCTACTTGTGATATCTCTCTCTCTCTCAAATAAATAAATAAATAAATCTTAAAAAAAAAAGTACCCCCAAACCTGAAAAGAAAACAGGTCCAAATGTTTTTTTTGTTTTTTTTTTAAAGATTTTATTTATTTGACAGAGAAACACAGCCAGAGAGGGAACACAAGCAGGAGGAGCGAGAGAAGGAGAAGCAGGCTTCCCGCCAAGCAGGGAGCCCGATGTGGGACTCGATCCCAGGTCTCCGGGATCATGCCCTGAGCCGAAGGCAGTCGCCTAACCAACTGAGCCACCCAGGCACCCCTCCAAATGGTTTTATAGGCTAGATTTACCAAACCATCAAGGATTGTAATTTTATATGCCCATTGTTTCAGAGAGTAAAAAGGACCCAAGATTGTCAATGTTGAGAACTCTTAAGGGTCTGAGATTTACCCTGTTTGCAAGCTAACAAATTAGTCATCCAGTTTCGTGGATGTTTGCCAAAAGTGTAAGATTCTTGGGTCAGAAACAAAGGATGGTCTGTTATTCACAGCATTAGCCAAAACAGCAGACTTGATGATGGACACCTGAGCCCTCTTTCTCCTAGGACATAACAAATAGAGCCAGGTGATACCTGCACACACACACTAGCTTGTGTTACCTGGACAGCTCTGAGCTTATAAAATTCAATTCATTCATTCATTCAGAGAGAAAGCACGTGAGCAGGAGGTGGGGGGAGAAGGGAAAAAAAGTCTTAAGTGGCTTCACACTCAGAGCAGAGCCCAACGTGGGGCTTAATCTCGTGACACTGAGATCATGACCTTGAGCCTAAATCAAGAGTCAGATACTCAACCATCTGAGCCACTCAGGGCCCCAAAATTCAATTATTTTATAGCAGTATTAAATACACTATGTTCTAAGGTTACAACCAAATCTTCCCAAAGGGGAACATCCTATCTGCCAAGACTGGATGCTATAGAAATATTTTTTGTAAAACAGTACAGAATAGAACAGTCATTACTTCTATTTACAAGATATGCAGACACACAGAGATCCATGTAGAATTGTCACCCCTTTGCCAACATATTGTAAAAAGCCAATAAAATCATGATAAACCGGGCAAAAGTAACATAAAACAGAAAATTATATACCAATCTTCCTTACAAACTTAGGCATAAAAATTCCATATAAAATATATAAAGCTTAATTCATCAGTGGATGAAAACTAGTATCATGACTACATGGAATTTGCCCTGGGTATGAAGGACTGATAAAACACTAAAAAATCTATCACTTTCATCACTTCAATAGATTTTGGTTATTCAACATTTTAAAAAAATCTGTGTGAATTCATCACCTTAATAGATTAAAGAAGGAAAACCATATGAACATCTCACACCAGATACAGAGAAACCATTTTGACTGGACCTAGTGGTTATGTTTAATATTGGCACAAGAATCCAGATTTTCTGATCTCATGAGGAGAATGATTTTCCCTGCACTGTACTTTTTCCCCCCCTATGGTTTTACTGTGTTCTTTATTTTGAAATAGCACAGGTACTAATATTACTAGATACTCATTAAACCAGACCAGTTTTTACTGGTTCATCACCGGTAGTAGGCTGTGGTTAAGTCCATGTAAAAGTGAATTCCTGGTGCAGAAGCTTTCACTCCATTGATTCTTTTTTTTTTTTTTAAGATTTTATTTATTTATTTGACAGACAGAGAGATCACAAGTAGGCAGAGAGGCAGGCAGAGAGAGAGGAGAAAGCAGGCTCCCCGCTGAGCAGAGAGTCCAATGCGGGCCTCGATCCCAGGACCCTGAGATCATGACCTGAGCCGAAGGCAGAGGCTTTAACCCACTGAGCCACCCAGGCACCCTCACTCCATTAATTCTAATCCAAATTCTCTTGGAATGAAGTAGTTGCCTCTATTACTATATATATTCACTATTATGACAGTTTTAGGCATACTGCCTCCAGGCCATCCTAGGATCTTTTGGGGCAAAGATTGGTTTTGGGGGAGCCACCAAAAAATCCTAGACAGTACATTGGTTTATGGCCCTCAAAACTTAACTGTACTTGACAAAATCTTATTCGTTTCTGTGTATTTTCTCTCATTAGGAAGAAATTAGGTTCAAGTGAATTTATTGATTAGAACACATAAATTTAACATTTTTCCTCTGATGGGGTTGCTAATTTTTTTTAAAAACATTGAGAAACACTGTTCCAGACTCATAGTTTCTTACAACAGGAACTGTGTCTTAAAATATCTTAAAGTCCTCAGCGACTAACAGGTCATAAATATACTCTCTATAAATGATGAATAGATCTCATAGTTTCAGTGTCTGATACTCTGAGACTTAAAGTCAGCCACTGCCTTGGAGAAATCAACTCATACTTAAACAAAGCGTTTTGTTTGAACCATCAATGGTCCACTCATTGGTGTATTTAGAAAAGATAGACTGAAGAACAAGCTTGGCAAGAAAAGGTAGTTTCTTCCTCATATCAATAGTAACAATAATAATGTAAGAAGAAAAATCTGACATTCACTGAACCTTTATAATGGACCAGGCCTGTGCATTTTATGTGCTAATTCATCTAATCCTCAGGGCAGCCCAATGAATTAGGTCCTTTCATTGTGAATATTTTACAGGGGAATCAGTTACTGATTGCTGGACTTAATCACTGCTTAGTATTCTGGCAATTTTTTTGATGGTCATAATCTGTCTAATACTTACCAAGTAACGATATCTATGGGGGGATTTTCCTTTCATCAGATTTTGATCAAGAAATTGCAATCATCCCATCCAATTTATGGCTTTGGAAATTCTAAAATATTTACAAAACCCTCCCCACCTATTAAAAAGAAAAAAGAAACTTTAAGGGGTGCCTGGGTGGCTCAGGGGGTTAAGTGGCTGTCTTGATTTCAGCTCAGGTCATGATCAAGCCCCTCATCAGGGTCCACTCTGGGCATGGATCCTGCTTAAGATTTCCTCTTCCTCTGACCCTCCCTGCGCCTTCTCTCTCCCTCTCAAAAAAGGAAAAAGAAAAATATTAAGGTAGATAAGGATCATTTCTTGTTTATCTATAAAAACTTATTGCCTGAGCCATCCTGGGTCACCATCACTTTGTGGTGTTCAAAGCTGAAAATGAGCATTAATAAGGACACTTTTAGAATGAAAGGCACTCTATTAGTACTCATACTGGGACAACAAAGGTAAACTGAGACTGTCCTGGGGAAACCAGTACATATGATCTTCCTACCCATAATGCTTCATCTTTTGTGCCATGTCTTCTCTTAGCCCTACTTTTTTCTAGGGCTATTCCATTAATACCATCATTCCTCTGACCCAACCAACTGAAACTTGAATCTGAAGCATCTAAAGTTTATAAATAATCCTTTAGGTCAGAAAAATCACTTTCTTATATAATAATAGTTTCCAGTAATAGTGCTACCTGTTCTCCAGTCTCTATGTGAAGAAGCTTTGAAAAGGAGTATCGGCTACTTTGGGAATGTTTGTGTTTATGTGTTAGACTAATCTGTGAATGTAAGAAAACCTTTTCCAACTTCCCCTCTCTCCTAACCAACAGAAATACCCCCTTTTCTCTTAAAATAATGACACAGTTTAGAGAATGTTGGCTAGAAAGTCTTAAAAACCTGTTGGGATGAAATCCCATTAATATGCTCTCCAAAAAATACCCCCCAAGTTGGGTACAAAGCAATCCACTGAATGTGGGAAGACAACATAAAAAAATACATTCTGTTTATCCTAACAGAAGAATTTAAGCTTTAGTAGTATTGAGTGAAAATTAACGGGAGCATTCTTACTTACATGGTATGATAGTATGTAATGTTAGCTGAAGAAAACTGGAAGTCGAAAAACACGGAAGGGCGCTGACTTCATTAGTGTATTTTCGATGTGTCAGAAAACACTCTTTCACTTATTTGTGGAGCATAAGGAGTAACCTGGAGGACATTAGGAGAAGGAAAGGAAAAGTGAACTGGGGCAAATCAGAGGGTGAGACGAAGCATCAAACACTGTGGACTCTGAGAAACAAACTGAGGGTTTTGGAAGGGAGGGGGTGGGGGATGGGTGAGCCTGGTGGTGGGTATTAAGGAGGGCACGTATGGCATGGAGCACTGGGTGTGGTGTATAAGCAATGAATCTTGGAACACCAAAAAATAAAATTTAAAAACCAGATAGAGCCAATCTACACACAGTGTGATAAAATATAACAGAGAAAAAACTATCTGTATGTGAAAACTAGGGAAGCCTGACTCATTATCAGGCTGGGAATAGAATCTTGTCCATTGCAGAAGTACCTGATAGCATCCTGACTTACCGCTAACATTCCACAATGACATAGTTGAGCATTTTCTTCAAGGTTTTGCTGCAGTTGAGGCTTGAGATTGGCTTTTTACGTACCAATCTCCTTAAGTAAGCCCGTGCTTTAAAATTTATAAAAATTAAACCTAACGTCCTTCAAAGATGTACCATTTTGTCCAGTTTATTCAGTGCTAAAACGAGATATTTTTCTCATAAAATTTTGTACCAACAAAATTCTTGAGGTCTGAGACACAAGGTTAAGTTGGTGATCACTAGTTACAAAGAGCAGTTGTGACAATACAACCTGAATCAAGTTCAAATGTAGAAATTGCTCACCTGTGAAAATAATTTAAAAATTTGTGAGGATCAGTTGTGATTAAGTTATTAGATGGTACAGATGAGCAATCAGAGACCCAAAGAGATCAAATAGCTTGCCCAGGAAGGTGGAAGAACAAGGATAGTCTCCTGACTCCACACCCCATACACTCCGCTAATTTTGACTGACCCTGACCTTAAAACCCATAACTAAAAGAGACTTCGGACAATTCGTTATCATTGAAAAGAAACTGTCAGGAATATAACATATCACTCAGTGACATCAAGATACTCATTGTTCACAGTCCCAGTGTTCACAGGGCAGCTTCCTTTCCGAGCACATACCTAATTCCATGAGCTTTAAAATAATGTGTTTATGCATCTTCTAGGTTTCCACAGACGTGCAGCTCCAGTTACAAGAAGACAGTTCCCACATGGTGCACATAGGATGGATTATCTGCACTTTGAGGATGATAGCCGTGGATGGTGGTTTGATATGGATATGGTGATCATCTATATTTATTCAGTGAACTGGGTCATTGGATTCATTGTTTTCTGCTTTCTTTGCTATTTTTTCTTTCCGTTTTAGGAATTTTCCTACCTTACTACAGTTGAACAATCACAAATGATGTAGATAGCAATTAAACCTTTTAAAATATTTTAAGTTTTTATAATGTTGCATTATATAAATTGTTGGTGTTTATAGAAAGTATGAGAGTAATGGACTTATTTATTAATGTTTTTCATGTAACAAGCTATAGTTATTGAGGAGATAGTCTGTCTAGCACTTAGCAACAATGCAGTATTAATTTCATAATTCCTCCTGGTTTAGGATTTATGAGTTCTAATTTTACAACTGTAAAAACTGAGGTTTTTCCCTCCACTGAAAAGTAGTAACAATACAAAATGAAACGATAATCTGGGTAGATGGTATCTTTTCTGAAAAAAATATTTAGTCAATCACCACTTAATATGGGCAAATTATGTGCATTAAAGATAAATTATATTTTTGGGGAACTAATCTAGCAGGGTATATTCAGTTTTGGTTTCCAGTTATCTCTACTTATTTCCAGCTCTATTATCCAAGAAAGCTGACTATCTTTATACAGACCTAATAATAACATTAGTGCAACATTTTTATTTATTACAAGAACAGAACAGTAAATGCAAAAGACCTCCAACAGAGAAATATATTAATACTTTTCAAATTACAGGATTACTCACCTGAAGAAATAAAATACTTACTGATTTTCAGTAGTTTAAAAGAGCAATGCATGTTCAAAATGTAACTAATTTAGTGATTTGTTTAACACAGAGATTGTTAAATATATTGTAAATGTGCAATAAAGATTGGCTTTTACATTTTTTTTCATTATTTCTTAAAGTAATTTAATATCTGGAATAAGGAATTATTGGAGGCTTATGGATGTATACAAAGAAAACCTGGCATTTCTTTTTATTGATTATTATAGTATTATAAGCCTTGGAATTGGTTTTTCCCTTAATTTAAAAAAAAAATAAGGAAATCTGAATTATTCCAGAATAGGAAACAACACTAGTATCCCACTCTCACAAGCGAGAAATCTAAGGCACAAAGAAATAGGCTTATTTCAGTCACTAAGGTGGTCATCGTGTAACCTATGAGAGAAGTTTTGATGATGAACTACTAACCCAACATTCCTACACTGTGTTGTCATATATCTGATAAAGCAGTGAGCATACTTTTACACAAGGTAAACTGTCATGGCACTAAAAATACCACCATCAAACAAATTGTGACTGTTGAGGCCTCAGGAGTTCAGTCTAGGAAAAGTTCAAACTTGGCCTAATTACTACTAAGTGTATTTGAATAAAACCACTATCTAATGGTATGTGAAGTTCTAACAAATATGATAGAATAATATAGATCTTTATTCTTACACTGTTACTCTTTTTAAAATTCTGTCTGTGAAACAGTAGTGTACATTAGACACTATCAAATCTAGAAAGCAGAAAACTAATACATTTTAGAAACATGAATTCTTGCTCATATATCAAAATAGATAAATTGTGCTTATAATCTAGTGGCATATAACTAATATCTTGGTAAAACAATATTTTTGACAAAGCTCACTACTACCTTACAGAAATAAAAATTGGTATTTATAATTAATTTACTGGTCAAAGTGGAGGTCAGGACTGAAAAATTAACAATACACAGAGTGGGGGACCAATATTTTAAGAGCCTTAAAATGAACTGCAGCCATTTCCCAAGAAACTCCTGGTTTATCATCTCTAGCAAGTATGCTTTCATTCATTCATAAATTTAAAAGTCGATTATAGGGGTACCTGGATGGCTCAGTCAGTTAAGCGTCTGGCTGTTGCTTTCAGCTCTGGTCATGATCTCCATGAGTTCAAGCCCTGCACTGGGCTTCACACTGGGCGTGGAGCCTACTTTAAAATAATAAATCGATTGTACATGACGCAAAGTTAGTTATAATAGATAACAGAGCTCTCAGAGAAACTTTGATTCCCAATATGAATATAGTAGCTCAGTGATAATATCAGTTTATAGATCTGCACCTACAAACCTAAGTACAAATAAAAATAATGCCCTTAAATAAATAAAATAAATACCCTTTTAAAAAAAGAAGGCATAGTCTGGATATAACCCAACATTCTAGGTGGGTTATAGGAGTCTTAATAACTTAGTCTGAGAATAACATCATTTGGCATATTAAAAGTAAATTTAGAAAAATTATAAATTTCTATTTTTACTTTAAAATATTTAAATTGTATGCAGATGGAGTTACACACTGCCAAATATTAAGAAGTGTAGCATTTCCTAGAGCTACCAATTTATTAGAAGCCAGATAAAACCTGAGATGAGAAGAAACCATTTTCTTCTGGAATCTGTGATGCAATCGCCTTTCGGAGTTGATTCATAAATTTATAAATACATGAATGAGCTTTAGAGTGAAATTATATGCTCTTCTTGTTTAGTGTTTTTCAGAGTATCCATTATGTAAAAACTCATTTTCCAATAAAGAACAAAGGAAAAAAAAAGAAAAATCCTGAAACTGATGGAATATAATATATGCCCTAATTAGGTTTAATTTTCTAAGCTATCACTATCAACAATTTCTATTTCTCTTAATTTAATTACTGTGAAGATTAATTTTAAATACTCTCACGCATGCATTTATAAAATGCCCAAAGTTACATTTCTGAATTCTTTCAGCAGGTAATTTATTTCTTAATTGTAAAAAAACAAATTCACAAACTGAACTAAGTTCACGTTTCGCTCTGTAGAAGCTAGGGGAATCTAAATTAGAAAAAACAGAATCAGAATTTGTTGTACAAAGAATGGCCAAGATCAAGAATGGGGGAGAAAAGCACTTACCACTTCTCTGTCTGCTGTGTTATTAATGCCACTCTGGTATTCAATGTTCAACATAACAGCAAAGCCAGAATTACTTTCATTTCTGCCTTGGAATCTTGCTCCCCAGGTACCTGGAATGATAAGACCCAAAAAGTACCAGTTAATAAAGTTATCACTTAAGTGCCTTCTCTGTGGCTAAATGAAGATAGAGATTTTTAAAAACTTGTTTTTTATCTGGATCATTTGTTAAGCAATGCCTCAGAAAAGAGAATATACTGATTAAATGCTAATAAGACTGTCAGTCTTTGATCCTTCATAGATGCTGTAGTTGAATGCAGAGGACACATCATATAGGACAGGGGGCCTAAGATTCTGAGGATTTTAAAATGCTCAACTTTGACTTTCTTGAAAAGTTTCTGATTTTCAGTAATTCTCAATGTATGTATTCAGTATGTTCTATCAGTGTGTGCTTTTCTCCAGGATGCCTTTGTTTTCCTTTTTTTATTGAAGACACCTATACTAAGAATCGCTTTTATACATTTTGAGTTTTTACACAGATCTTATGAGAAACATCATCAAGAAGTATCTTCAGGCTGTGGTATTAACATCCTATGAGAATAATATGTTTCTCCTGCAGTGTGCATTTATTATCTTATAATCATGCTAATATTACAGGTCAGAAAAACAAATACTTTACCTTTCCCACTCTCGTTCAGGATCTGTCACATCATGCAATAGATATATTCTGAGAATCATTTTCCTTATTTCAACACTTCTCAAGATAGTTTTTGGACTGTTATCACGTAGGGTTACTTTGCCTTTATGCCTATCAATAAATTAAGTGCTGTTAAGACACGGTCCTCAGTTTCTCTTACTCTTCCACTTTTATAAGCCTGTGAGCCTCGCCCAAAGTATCTCTTAAGTACAAATATTGCCCAGGAAGTTCCATTTTTATTACTGACAGCAGAGTGTGAGAGGTTATTGCTCCTATAAGATCCAAGTTAATATTTTCATTGCTTTACATTTGTCACCTTGACTACCAACAAAACCATTAAGAGGAAAAGACAAGTGAGAAAGAATAACATTTATTCATGTAACTGGTCTTAGGTACTTAGCTGGTCACATTAACATATTAACTAATTTAATTTCAATACTCTTTGAATAAGATGATGTTAACCACATCTTCTAGGTAAGGATGAGAAGTGATGTGACCAAAGTTGCACAAAGTTACAAATGATTGATCTTCATTTCTGACTGATTTCAAGACCCTGTGATCTGTACTGTCAGTGGCATCTGATAAAATTTGATGAAGTTGGATAGTCACTGAAGACTCTGGTAATAATACTGCTAAAGGAGCTTTGGGAACATAAGAGATGATCTCAATCAGGAATGCAGGAAGTAACTACATACACTTTGTCTATAACAATTTTCATTGTTTATACCAATGAAAAACAGTATCTGCATTGGGGCGCCTGGGTGGCTCGGTCATTAAGCGTCTGCCTTCAGCTCAGGTCATGGTCCCGGAGTCCTGGGATCCAGCCCCACATTAGGCTTCCCCCTCAATGGGAAGCCTGCTTCTCCCTCTCTCACTCCCCCTGCTTGTGTTCCCTCTCTAACTGTGCTTCTCTCCATCAAATAAATAAATAAAATCTAAAAAAAAAACACAACAGTATCTGCAGGATACTGTATAATACACAATACTACACTTGATAGGAGCTTCCATTCTGGGATATTCTCCCAAACTTAGGTTGGTTTGTCATGGTTACCTTTCTTGAGAAGGATTCTGAGGTTCCATCTCGAAGCCACAAAGAAAAGTGCTCTGGTCCACTGGTGATGTCCCTCAAATATGGGGGAAAGAGACTGATGAGGAAGGTATCTGGATAAGAAAAGCATTCTGGTTTTGGAAGCATTCTTACCATTTGTTGAGAGAAAATCAAAAGTGCAATTAAGTAACTGTAATTAATAACACCATGATATATTCTAATTTAGGTATGAAATGTAACTAATAGTGACCTACAGTCCCTGACTTTCCATTTTCCTTACAACAGAAGATTAATAAGTACCTAGTTGTGAATTCCATAGAAGATTTTTAAAACATAATGGTATCGCTACAGTGTCATTTAATTTTCTCATTTTAAAAAAGTTTAACCTGTCAGGAACACAAAAACTATGTAGCCCTGATTCACAAATTTTGCAGGACTAAACAGATGCTACTGGTAATGTCTGTTCTGATCCCAGTATTTGAAGTTAAGTGTAAATAGTGTAACAATCAACCTAGATAAAAAGTGAACCTCAGCATTGCTGCTTAAACCTTCATATGCTTACATTAAGTCTTGTTAAAATGTGTCTTTTTCAGAAGGGATGGGGTGGACTTGAGTTTTCTCGTTGCTGATAAGCATCCCGGTGGTATGGATCTGCTGGCCCATGAGCCACACTTAGAAAAACAAGGAACTCAAAAACCCTCAAATGGATCTTGCATTCTTGTCACTACAGTAAGATGCTCCCAAAAGATACGTTTCTAACTGGTTTGGCGTTTGAGATTTGTCCTGTACCAGCTACCCAGTGTATGGGAATTATAATCACTTATGCTGTAGTTTCACAGAAATCTATTGAATAAGCTTCTAAAGTTACTCGGTGGCAGCAATATGTAAGTAATTTGTCTAAAAGCCACAAATAGAACTCCCCCCACCTTTTTTTTTTTTAAGATGTTATTTATTTGACAGAGAGAAACACAGCCAGAGAGGGAACACAAACAGGGGGAGTGAGAGAAGGAGAAGCAGGCTTCCCGCTGAGCAGGGAGCCCAATGCGGGGCTCGATCCCTGGTCTCCGGGATCATGACCTGAGCCGAAGGCAGTCGCTCAACCAACTGAGCCACCCAGGCGCCCCCCCTCCACCTTTTTTTGAGGAAAAACTTATTTCTCCTCTTTTCCCTATTTTCTCCCAATACTTCTGCTTTGGCCTTCATATCTATCAAGAATCTATTTGAAGAGAACAAATGTGAGATTATCCTTCTTACCAATAACACCACATCTGGAGATATATAATAAAATATACTGTGACATTTCTTTTTACCTCAAATTCTTACTATTCATTACAACTGCAAAAATCAAGAGAAAGAGAAGTCTTTACTATCCTGAGTTATAAAACTAAAATTTACGTAACCTTTCCCCATTTTCGTCACCTGTAAAACTATGCTCCATAAAACAAATCTTCACAGGATTCCTCTGGGGTAAAATTAAGTTCACAAGAAAATGATGAAACAGATCTAAAAGTTCTCTGAGACACAATTTATGCAAGGACAAAGCAGTATTTACCAATTATTTAGAAATAGCCAAGTCATTTAACCTCTCTACTTTTGTTTCTGCATTTGTAAAAAGGAAAAGGAGAAAACAGTATTGTGAATTAAGGGATAATGCTAGTGAAAGCAAGCTGTTAGTAAATGTGTTCCCTTTTCCTTCCCCTCTTTCTAAAATCTTACTTTCAAAAAGGCCATAGGAAAGGTCTAATTTTTTTAAAGTTATTAATATGGTACAAATGCCTTATTATTGTTCATGCACAAGTAGAGTCCTTAATTACCACCTACTAAATCCTACTTTCCCTTAAGCTGACAGCTATAGTATAGCAAAAAATGGAGTCATCATGTGGGCCATTAGACAAAACTGAATTATAAGTCTAGTGTTTTAGCCAACCGAATGAAGAGTCGCTTCTCTTCTTTCATGGGTCCCACTTTCTTTGCATCAAAGATTGAGTAGCATCATGGCACTTGGCCACTGGCACATGGCCCACTGAGGAAAGCTTCCTCCCGAGAACCTGAAACAAATGCTTTATGCTGTATTTATAAAATTCTTCAGAAGGTTGAGGAATAGGAGTTCCTACTTGTGATATTGTCCAGGAAGTTTTATGTTTGATAAAATATACCATGTTTGGCATTTGTTTTCTTAACATTTAAAATTATGTGGATGATACCTACCTACAAAACTTGATTACAGTGTTATTTCTTATAGCATCTAACAGAAGTACCTCAAATAGTGCTCTGAATCATTTTTTGCACTTGTATCATTTAGATGCAGCATGCCATTCCATGCCAATCCAGAGGAAATGGGGCCTCCTTCCCTAATAGTTATGGCTCCCTATAATAGTACTATAAACTTAATAATCTAGCCAGTAAGTCGTAACATTCACTCAGAGTACATTACTGAGCTCTACCTCTGGTCATAAACCTGAGAATATCACACCAAATTACTGAGCTTAAGCTCAAACAGCTCTTAATAGATTTATTCCAAAAGATTTTGTACATACATGATAAAGATGATAAAGGATTTATTAAAATATTTCTTTACATAGGATATTCTTGGTAATAATTTTAATAATTCTTGATAGCAATGTTTAAATATTCTAAAGTCAGTTCAAAGCTTTTATTTTTTTTTTAAGATTTTATTTATTTGACAGAGAGGGAACACAAGCAGGGGGAGTGAGAGAGGGAGAAGCAGGCTTCCCGCCGAGCAGGGAGCCTGATGTGGGACTCGATCCTGGCTCTTCCCGGATCATGACCTGAGCCGAAGGTAGTTGCTTAACCAACTGAGCCACCCAGGCGCCCCCAAAGCTTGTATTTTTATAGGCACTAAGTATTTTACAACACATCCCACCGTGTTTGGTTTCCTAATACAGTCACGTGCTTCAGTAACTAATTACAAGTTGTTTTCCCTAAATCTTCTAAGTTTATTTTTCTTGGAAATTAGAATATGTTTCATCATAGAAAAAATAATTATAGTAATATTTGGATTTCCACATTAATCCACAAAATTTCATATAAACCCATATAATGAATTAGAGGCAAAGCACTCACACGGCTTTTCAACTCCACCTAAACACCACCAAAGCATGAGTTTCCTCCCGTCTAGCTCCAGACTCCTGGAAGATGTTTATTTCATTCAATAGCAACACCTACCCCAGATGTAATAAGATGGTGGATAAAGAAAGGAAAATCCGCGTAGCCACCAGCATGGAAAAAATGTTTCCAAATAATAAAAAGATTTGCGCTGTCAAAGAAATATATAATGTGAGCTATGAATGTAATTTTAAATATTCTAACAGCCACATGTAAAAGTGACAAGACACCCATTTTAATAATGTGCTTAGCCTAATTATATTCAACATGTTATCATTGTAACATACAATTAATATAAGATTAGTTTTAGAATAATAGATACTGTGTTTTCTGTATTAAGTCTTCAAAATGTAGTATTTATTCCCCACGGCATGTCTCAATTCAGACTAGCCCCATGTCAGCTGCCCAGCAGGCGCACGGGGCTAACCGCTGGCCTTGGCACCGGACAGCAGAGGCTTTCCGTCAGGGAAGAAAACTCAAGATGTATGTTGCATTGTGGAATAAGGACCCTATTTAGGAGTGAGACCCTCCACAATTATGGGAAGAGCTGGGTAAGTAAAAGTCTGAAAAGGAGAGTTGAAAAATGGGAGAGAAATTCCCTGAAATGTTAGAAAAGGCAAGTTTCAGGAAAGCGTGATAGCTCAGCCCATCCAGCCCTTACCGTGAGGCCACGAGGAGGAGCTGGGGTCTCTGTAGAGCCCCTGGCTCCGGGCAGTGACTTTTGTGGACACCTCTCCAAAGGACAGGTGGTCAGCGGGGGGCCTCCCGGTCAGAGAGCCAGCAGTCAGGACAAGCCAAATGCAGATCAGAGAAAGCAAGCACACACTGCAGCCTGCGGGCCCCTCTCCTCGGCCCCTCATTGCCTCCGACCTCAAAGACCGGTAGAGTGTAATGGCAGGTCGCACTTCTGCTTTTCAGAGCTCCTGAAAATCTCTTTTGGCCAACTATACCTGACACCATAGAGGAAAGGAATTCTGGGGAAAATATCCTGAGCTCAGCTTACAGGCATAGTGCAAAACCACCACGATGGGACCAGACAGAAAGGACTCGTTGTAGCTGAGCCAAGTTGACACAGTAAAAACCTCCACAGCCAACTAGGTTTAACTGATGGCAGAGTCAGGCGCAGACTGAAAATCAGCCGCTCCCCGAACATTGGTGTGGGGGATTCCGCAGAGCAGGAGGAGGAACTAACGTCTGCAATGATAAATGTGTACCAGATACTATCAAGGGCTTTTGTACATAGAATCATGTTGCTCACAACAACTCTACAAGATTTCTGGTTACTGCAGCCCTTTTATAGACAAGAAAATTGGAGCTAGAAGAAGTTACATAACTTTTCTGGTCACACAGCCACCGAGCGGTACAGCCAGCAAGTCAAATGGAGACATGCCTACTTCTGGAAGCTGTGTTCTTTTTGCTACATCTCAAGAAGTCTGACTCCTAATTTAGGAACTTTAATGGTAACAAAACAATTCAGAGGTATCCCTTCTCAGTGAAATTTTTAGGGGTCCAGTGTTTATAACATGTCAAAATATCCCGTCCAGGGGCGCCTGGGTGGCTCAGTTGGTTAAGTGACTGCCTTCGGCTCAGGTCATGATCCCGGAGACCCCGGATCAAGTCCCGCATCAGGCTCCCTGCTCGGCGAGAAGCCTGCTTCTCCCTCTCTCACTCCCCCTGCTTGTGTTCCCTCTCTGGCTGTGTTTCTCTCTGTCAAATAAATAACATCTTTAAAATATATATATATATATATATATATATATATATATATATATATATATATATATATATATATATATATATATCCCGTCCAGTACTGAGTGGTACTAGAATAAGGAAGGCTCTTCAGCAGGTCCGCACTACCATGCAAACTGCTCTGTCATTTGAGCCGGACGATTCCACACTTGCAAAGGCGTTGGAACCGTCACAGGTAGATGGGAGAGCCGTGTGAAGCTTCTGGAAAGCTTCCATAGGTAGATCACAGAACAGACCCTTACGGTTTTAGATCAAAGCCACATCAGCCTCTGGAGATAACTGTTCTCCTTTTGAGAAACAGCTTTCACGCCTTATTAGAGACCAAAGATGTGTTCACGGGCCATGAAGTAGCCATGATCCCTGGGCTACCCATTATGAACTGGGTGTAGTCTGATCCATCACCAAGCCATTAATGGTAGGCAGGCAAAGCAGCAATTCATCATCACATGAAAACGGTGCATGTAAAATCAGGCTTGAGGAAGCCCTGAGGGCCTCGCATGAGCAAGTTGCCCAAGCGTTCGTGGTCGCTACTCCTGCTACATTTCTTCACCCTCCCAACTCATAACTACGTCTTTCTTTCTAAGCCCAGCTGACTGAGAAAAAGACTCGAGCCTGGGGGACCAAGGGTTGGGCGTGATTTGCAAAGGTGGGCAGCTAAAACTCTCTAGCCTTAACTCTGGTCATCCCTGAAAGCCAACAGTAAGGGGAAATCCTCCCAGGGTGCCAGAGGTCAAGCAGTGCACTAGGCTGTTCAATTTTCCTGTAAGATGGTAGATGTCTATACTAATTAACTGGCTGTGATATGCGATTACTGATATAAATATTACCGAATATTTTTATCTTTGCCTTATCCTATTATCATCTAGCAATAGAACATATCTATTATCAAAGATATGTTCATAATAGCTAACTCTGTATCACAAGATGTACTGATGCTAATTAATCTCTGGATTTACATTACAAAGGAGTAGGGGAACATCACCCAAGGATTTTGTGTCCTGTGCTGGAAAAAGCCGGCATGTTTGCTGCAGAAACGGCTTTACCCTGTCAGGAGTAAAAGGAGACAGTTTACCCAGGTGACAACGGGCAGGCCAGCTGTGATGGCTGTGAGGGTTGTCATCATGGCTACACTAAAATATATTCCCCAGAATTCTTTCTGTAGTGTACAGTCAACCTGGTGAAGGGCTAGGGGTCCCATTAGGGGAAGACTGGGAGACAGATTAACACTGTATATATTTTTGGCAGTTTAGTGGGCGGGGGGGGGAGTGTGGGTTTGTAACCAGCTCAAACTTGGACTGTATCGAAGGCACTGACTCTGTGTTTTGGTAATTTAAGTCAGTCTTCTGTTCAGTAGGCTTAGAACTCCACTGCTTATACAGACCAAGGAAGAATTTAATAGTCTGATGATCATCTATTTCTGTTCTAAAAATATCTTGATAACTGGCCAACCCTATAAATCTCTGTCAGAGTAATCTGATTACCATTTTGACTTCACTGTTCATTATGCCAACTCTGTCGACCGTATCTTTGGCAATTCAGTGCCTCTTTGTGGCCCCTGACATCCCAGGATCCTGTTACCTCCACTGTGTGACCCTAGTTCAACGGCATTGGTCTCCTAATTTCTGACCTACCAAGAAGAGAGACCACGGAGTTTTTCAAAGAGCTGAAGCTCCCCCACAATTTTTTTTGTTTTCACAGCTGTTGTGAAAGGTGTGTCTTTCCATGGTTGGAAAGCAAGCCTTACAGAATATGTGTGTGTGTGCATGTGTGTGTGTGTGTGTATAGTGACATTACAATCTCCTTCAGCCTCTTTCTACAATAATAAGGCATTTTGACTTCATTTAATATAGGTCACACTCTGGGTTCAGCCAGCTGACCAAGCAGCCAACCATTTAGAGCCCTTCTTCTTTCAGCTAAAACAGAGCCCAGAATCCCTGATGAGTCAACCTATGTCAACAGAGTGAGCACCATCTAACTTTATATCCTTTCCACCTTGATGACACCTGTAACACCCATGCTCACATACACCCTCTGATGTCTTGTCTATACAAGTTTTTCCAAATCATTCAGTTCTTTTGGGTGTGTTTCACCCCTCTTCCCGAGCCACAACTAGCACCTCATCTTTTGAGAGTTGCTGTGATTTCAATCTAGCTATAGATCTAGACCAAAAAGGGCTGTTGGGCTGTAGGTCCTGAAGATGGTCAGGTGTGCCCTGTCGGCAACTATGTCCATTGAGTCTATTCCAGGTGTTCAGGTCAAAGGGCGCTACCTTCCTGTATTACTCAGAGTTCTCCCAAGAAACAGACCAACAGGATAAATGTAAATGGTTTTTATAAGGAAATGGCTCACGTGATTATGGGGGCTCACAAGTCCTAAATCTGCACAGCCGTTGTCTCAGCTTAAGTCGCAGGTCTTTCCTGTAGCAGCAGGAAGAGCCGAGGTCCAGGTCAAGTCTGAAGGCCAGCAGGCTGCTGGAGAAACATTAAGAGATGGTGTGCCGGCTGGAAGGCTCTCAGGCAGGAGAAGCCTCTGACTCAGACAAAGTTAAGCATTTTCATCTAGGCAAGCCCTCAGTGGACTGAAGGAGGCCCATCCGCAGCAGGAAGGGCAATCTGCTTTACTCATTCTACTAATTTAAATCTTTTTTTAAAGGTTTTATTTATGTGACAGAGACAGTAAGAGGGGGAACACAAGAAGGGGAGAAGCAGAATCCCCACAAAGGAGCCCTATGTGGGGTTTGATCCCAGGACCCCAGGATCATGACCCAAGCCAAAGGCAGACACCCAACAACTGAGCCAGCCAGGCACCCCAACTACTAATTTAAATCTTCATCCCACCCAAAACCACCCTCACAGGAATATCTAATGTTTGATCCAAATCCAAGCAGCCCATTGCCCAGTCAAGGTGATAAACAGAATGAGCCATTATACTCCCCCAGGTAGAGGCAAAAGGGCTACTTCTACTAGTAGGTGAAGATGGTTCGGTTTTATTAAGGAAGTTTAAATCCTCAGCTTTAGGATAAGTTTTCACTTAAGTTTTAGGGACCTATTCCTTCACAGTCATAAACCAAAATTTAAAACAGGTGGCTGAGAATTTGCAAAAGAGCCACATCCAGGAGGACCTTCTGATTTAGTTGTCAGAAACCCCATAGCTAAGGCCATCCTGAATACAGCGTACACCACAGAAAAGCGATTCTTTGAGGGTAGATATAGATGTTTTCAGCTCATCTATTTCACTGCCCACTTCCTCCTGGGCAGTTAGAAGTAACTAACCAACTCCCTCGTATCCTTTATTTTGACAGAAATGTTCTCAAGTAGCTCCCACGTAGGCACCGTGAGCCCCCTCTTCTATGCACACTCAGTGCCAGGGAGCCGAAAGCCGAAGGTGAGCAGCTCTTGAGCCACATCAAGCCGTGAACATTCAGGGTCCTTTTTCAACCCTGGAAAGAGGCCCATTCACACCTTTAAATATTATCAGAGTTGAGAAACAATTCCAGAGAACCAGAACCTCTTCTGAGGACTCATCCTTAAGCTCCGTTCTCCAGGAAGCACGGATGGTATCACAATCTGTGTCCCCGCCAACCCAACAAGTGAAACCAGCAGGAATCTCCCCATTCCTGCAGACATAGCGACATATGTGTCTACACATGTAACACAGCGTGTGTGTGTGTCTATACACATACACATAGCAAGGAACGGAAATGGCTTACTCGCTTTGGGTACCTGGTCAAACAAATCCAGGGTCCCTAGGACAGGCAGTCCAAAATGGAAGCTCACAAGAAGGCTGGAATTGCAAAGACACTGGTCGAAGCTGTTGTCTACAGGTAGCTTTTATTTCTTTGTCCAGGGAAGGTCTACACTGTTTTCAAAGACCTTTCAACTGATTGAGTCAGGCCCACCCTGGTACTTTCCCCAATGAGTGAGGAGGGACTTTATATCTGCTAAATCTCTTTACAGCAACATTTAATGTTTTACTGAATAACTAGGAGCAAGTGTGTATATGTTACAAACAGCTGCTATTTCCCTTCCACCTCCCAACTCCTGTGAAAGAATAACTTATCCTTTACCCCAAAACATACTAGAAAGACAGTTCTGGGGAATGTAGTTTAGTCTAGCCAAAGGACATACCACAAAGCCATCACAAAGAGTGCGCTCAACTAACTACCCCTCCACTAAATTCTATCTCTGGGCTATTTATAGAAAATGACCAACCTTAAAATGAGGACAAACTCTCAATTTCTCCATCACTTGTAATAATTCTTCTCCAGTACTGTTAAAGTGTTTAAATGTGCTACATAGGTGGTCAGTTTATCTATGGCTGGATAACAAACTATCCCAAATGGAATGGCTTAAGAAAACAATTGAGGGGAGCGGGGGGATGACCGAAGGGGGGGGCTCAGGTAAAATGGTCAAATGGAGCACCTACATGCATCTCTAACATCGCAGGCTCCGAGCAGGGTGTGTTCATGAAAGCCAGGCAGAAACCACACAGCCACTCATCACCAGCTGATTACCACAAGTACTGGGATGATATTTCTGGGCTTTCTATCGATCGAGAAAGTTATTTAGACCAGTGCAAATTCAACACACAAGATATAAGATTCTTGACTAAATGGCATGAATCCAGCACTCTAGGAAACCACTGTGTGGGGGTTAAAAATAGGAAACTAATCCTTGGTAAAAGGAGTATAAAATCTAAAAATGTGTCAACTGGTACTCAATCTTGATTACCTGTGTTAGTAAAGGAAATTATCAGGGAGCTTAATACTCTCATCAACATGAGGTGTGTGTTGGTGCTTCTCCCATGTTACTTTCCCCGTGCTTCCCCTAGGGGCTCCGTCTCAGGCAGGGCCTGAAATCCTGCCTTTCTAACAAGTTCTCATGTAATCCCATACCTTTATCTAAGAAAACATGACAAAACCTATACCATGGCCCACACGACTCTTCCTGTCAAGGCCTATATAGTAAATATTTTAGGCTTTTGGGCCACATTTACCATCTGTCACATATTAAAACAAACCCAAGAGCCCATCGCAACCCCAGATACAGGTCACTGGTTTTCAAACTTGGCCACAGAGTAGAATCACTTGCAGGGTGTTTAAAAATACTCATACCTAGGGGCGCCTGGGTGGCTCAGTTGGTTAAGCAACTGCCTTCGGCTCAGGTCATGATCCCGGAGACCCGGGATCGAGCCCCACATGAGGCTCCCTGCTCGGCAGGAAGCCTGCTTCTCCCTCTCACTCCGCCTGCTTGTGTTCCCTCTCTAGCTGTGTCTCTCTCTGTCAAATAAATAAATAAATAAAATCTTTAAAAAAAAAAATACTCATATCTAGGGCACCCGGGTGGCTTAGTAGGTTAAGCATCTGCCTTTGGCTCAGGTCTTGATCTCAGAGTCCTGGGATCAAGTCCCCACATTGGGCTCCCTGCTCAGCAGGAGGCCTGCTTCTCCACCCCTCCCCTGGCTTATTCTCTTTCACTCTCTCTCAAATAAATAAGTAAACTCTTAAATTAAAAGAAAAAAAAATCCTCATACCTGGGTCCTATTCCTAAATGTTCTCATTTAATTGGTACAGCAATAGGGATTCTCAAAAGTTCCCTAGGTTAAATCTAATAGGTGGCAAAATGTGAGAATTAATCATCTTGATCACTTTCTATTTGTACCCCTTGTACATTTTGGTCATTAAATCTTTTTCAATACATCTGAATGACTTCCTTAATAAAGATCCTTTTCACTTCAGTGCAAATCCTGACTATCTAATTAAAGGACAACGACCAAAAATAAATGTTTTCATCAGCACACCCCTGCTCCCAGTGGGAAGGCTGCCCCCTATGGATGTTACTTGTCAGTAAAATGAAACCAAATTAGATGCTGGATTGAGGACTGATAGAAAATGATAAGTAGGTTGCTAGGGAAAAAAAGTGAAACACAAAAACCTTGAGGTAAGTATAGTGGCAAATTCCCAGGCTATAAAAATGATAAATTACCATAAACCTCATCAATTCAAGATAATTGGAGGAAACCCTAAGAGGCCTCAGCTTAGTTGAGTTCTGTTTTAAAGACTGAAGATTTATAATCAGCATGTCAGTATATAAATGGCTTAAGAAGCTGGCTTAAGGGCTCCTGGGTGGTTCAACGGGTTAAGCCTCTGCCTTCCGCTCAGGTCATGATCCCAGAGTCCTGGGATCGAGGCCCACATTGGGCTCTCGGATCAGCAGGGAGCCTGCTTCCTCCTCTCTCTCTCCCTACCTCTCTGCCCACTTGTGATCTCTCTCTCTGTCAAATAAATAAAATCTTAAAAAAAAAAAAAAAGAAGCTGGCTTAAAATGTTCTCATTTTAAAATCTTGTGTTTTTATACTATATATTTTCATTAAAAAAGGGTTCCAAAGAAACTTCTAAGTTCTTAATCAGCCCTGCCTAAATTAATATGCATTTAAATTGATGCTTTTTAAAGCATACTACCTGCTCCCTTTCTAAGCATATAATTTAACTGTAAAAAACTTATTTTATTAGCACAATGTGAAAAGCCACTTTATATTTGCCATGTTTCTCAAGTAAAATTATAGTAACATATGTTCAGAGTTCATATCAATAAATTATTAAAGAAAACACTAAGCTAGAGGGTAGCCAGTTAATACTCCGTTTTTCATTATCAGCTACCTTCCATCTTCATCCTTTCTGATGCTCTTGTTCTAGTTTTTCTCTGTGAATTAACTCCCTTTGGTTTTAAGCTCCTGGATTGCATTTCCCTCTACTCCTAAAGCTTTCATATAAAGTAGTACATAGTCATACGGTAAAACTCAACCATAACACTTAGATACAAGTTCTCCATATTCACTTGTTGACTCAACAAAAACCAAACAGTTTCAGTCACTACTCATTTGATGAATAAATGCCCACTTGTTCTGTAAGCGATGTTCGAGGTTGGCCATGACCTGAACTCCTCTTAAATGCAATCACATATCCTGAGAATTTCAGAACAAATTCTTATTACCTAGGAGTCTACATATTCCTTCTAATTTAAAAGTAGAGTTTGGAAATCTACCTGGTATCGCATTATTCACGTGAAGGCTAAAACTAGCCCTGCGAAGTTTCCCACTGCTCTCTGCTTTCTACTATCATGGATTGAGCCGACATCAGCAGTATCTACGTGTATCAGCATGTGCATTTTGGCTGTGGAGGGCTCAAAGTAGAAGGAAATTAAGGGGACGTTGTACTACCTCTACCAAATAAAGCTCGACTTCAGTAAACGATGCTGCTGTGCAGAGCCCGTGACTAATGCCAGTCACTGCTCCTAATCCAGACAGTAATCTTGTGTGTCTCTTTCCTTTTACAAACTAGGAAGAGAGACACATGACCTCCCTGGGGGAAAATGTCTCTTTGCTATAATTACATACATTTGTGCAGCTTAAAGCTGAGAAAAAGTAGGAGTTACGTTTTACTTCCATCAGTTATAAACTCAACACTATCAGATAAGTTTAGGAAAATGATTTTATCAATTAGTGAATTATAAACCCTTTATTAATTTGGCCAACCTCCTTTTAAACTATTGCAAGGTGAATTTCTGGACACAGTTCATTGAAGAATTCAGCATCATTCCCTCCTTTCTTTCTGGTGAGAAGAAAAAATGTCTTAACTAGAAAGAAAGTAATGAGTAAACAAATTGCATTAAAAAAAAATATGCACTGTGAGGGAAGCCTGCTTCTCCCTCTCCCACTCTCCCCGTTTGTGTTCCCTCTCTAGCTGTGTTTCTGTCAAATAAATCTTTAAAAAAATAAAATATAATAAATACATATTGTCTATTTCATTAAGATGAAAAACTCATCGAGTGCTTGGTGGCTTAGTCAGTTAAACATCTGACTCCTGATTTCTGTTCAGGTCATGATCTCAGGTCCTGGGATCGAGCTCGTGCTCAGCAAAGAATCCGCTTCCCTCCTGCTACCCCTCCCCCTCTTCTCTTTCTCAAAAATTAAATCAATCTTCAAAAAGACATGAAAAACTCAGTTCTTCTAAAATACAGTGTTTTATATCCAATCTCATTGCTGTATCATAACTTTATCATCAAATTCTACAAAAAATAAGTATTAATGATCACAGTTATATACATTTATCTACTTTTTTGTATTCTGATTCAAGTTAGATTCATAAAAGAGTGTGAAATTTGAGTGGTCTTAAAGCAACAATGGAAGGAAAAGGACATATGTAGTACATACGGACAGAAAAAATAAGCAAAGACTGAGGAAAAAGATCAGGTATCAGTAAGTACTGTGAAAAGGTGAGCACAGAACTTATTTAACCTGGAACTGTGGTACAGGGCATATATTTCAATCACAAGCAACACGTTTAAAACATGTATGTATTGTTTTCAGCATAACACACTCAAGAGTCAAGAGTTACGGGGCGCCTCAGTGGGTTGGGGCCTCTGCCATGATCTCAGGGTTCTGGGGTCAAGGCCCATATCGAGCTCTCTGCTCAGCGGGGAGCCTGCTTCCTCCTCTCTCTCTGCCTGCCTCTCTGCCTACTTGTGATCTCTCTCTGTGTCAAATAAATAAATAAAATCTTTAAAAAAAAAGAGTCAAGAGTTAAGTGACTTGGTAAGAATCAAGTGCAAAGAAGAGCTTGTGGAGCAATGTGCCTAGAATTACAATTCTAGAATAATACAAAATAATTAAAATCATATGTTTAACAATGCTAAAATGTTGTCAGATCTATTTGGTCCTTCACAACAAACCACATGACCTATAGAGTATTTAAATCAGAATTGGTACTTCTATAAACATTATTAATAATGAGGAAAAATATTGTTTTTTCTTCCTTTCTTCCTTTGTCAGAGAGAGAGAGAGAAGGCAGCAGGCAGAGGGAGAAGCAGACTCCCTGCTGAGCAAGGAGTCTGATGCGGGTCTCAATCCCAGGACCCTGGGTTCATGACTTGAACCAAAGGCAGACGCTTTGTTCTGGACCCACCCATGTGCCCCAATAATGAAAAAAATTCTTAAGCGCTGTTTTCTGGTAGTTCTAAGTTGGAGCAAGTGTTCTTTATTTCCTGAGAAATATGGCAAGTTTTTCCTTCTATGCCAAGTACTGCAATTACTGCCAATGGTCTAGCTGAATCTTCTTCAAGGCTTTAAGTACATGGGACATCTGGGTGGCTCAGTTAAGCATATAGATAGATAGATAGATAGATAGATAGATAGATAGATAGATAGATTTATTATATATAATATATATGTATTTTATTAATATATTTTTTCTTAGAACTTATATGCTTTATTTTTAAATTTCTGTTTATGCCCTTATCATTATCAGTATTTCCTTCATGCATAGCCTTATGCCTTGGCAACCAGAGCTCACACTTGTTCACCTCTTCATTTTTTAAGATTTTATTTATTTATTTGACAGAGAGAGCAAGAAAGCGCAAGCAGGGAGAGCAGCAAAGGGAGAGGGAGCAGTGGGCTCCCCGCTGAGCAGGGAACTCAATGTGAGACTTGATCTCATGACCTTGGAATCATGACTAAGCCAAAGGCAGACACTTAACCATCTGAGCCACCTAGGCTCCCTATCTGTTCATCTTTTATTCTATTTCCTCAAACAGAGAAAATGTGAGTGCCAAATATCATTTATCCAATGTCCAGAATTGACAAAAAAAATATTCAAAAACAAAACTTCCAATAAAATAAAACTCTAGTGGGGCACCTGGGTAGCTCAGTCATTAAGCATCTGCCTTCAGCTCAGGTCATGATCCCAGAGTCCCAGGTTCGAATCCCACATCAGGCTCCCTGCTCAGTGGGAGGCCTGCTTCTCCCTCTCTCACTCTCCCTGTTTGTGTTCCCTCTCTAGCTGTGTTTCTGTCAAATAAATAAAAAAATCTTAAAAAAATAAATAAATCTCTAGTATCACCATTGGCGATGGTGATTTTGTTGTCATTAGTGATTACACTTATTTGATGGCCTGAAAGGTGTTGTTTTCTTCCTTGCACCATTTTTCCAGATTCAAAGTGATTCATGACATTGTAGGAAGCACTTGTTTAGTTTCTGTGTATGTATTCAAGGACAACTTTAAAGAACAATATAACCATTCTTCCCTTGAAATACCAAAACATGTTTCAATTCTCTAATCCAGAAATATGAAAAAAATAAAAAAATATATATTTTTAGAGTAGGCACTGACATGCAATTTCATCTAAAGAAGACATACATTTCCTTATGGGTCAACATTTTAAATTCCTGTCCTCCTCTCTTGATTTAAACATGGTAACCGTGACCCTGTTGTTTTTGTCTCTGCTGCCTACCAGCAATCCTTAAACATGGCTACACAAGGAGAATGGTTGGGAGATCTGTTTTAACTGAACATCATCTGAATTCCACTACGTGGCTCATGGCCTTGGGACCCCACACCCTGCACTTTTTTCCCCCACCCTTTTTTGTGTGTCCTCTTCACATATGCACATCACTTTTATTTTTATTTTTTAAATTAACATATGATGTATTATTTGTTTCGGGGGCACAGGTCTGTGCATCATCAGTATTACACAATTCACAGCGCTCACCATAGCACATACCCCCACTCATGTCCATCACCCAGCCATCCCCTCCCTCCCACCCCCCACCCCTCTAGCAGCCTCAGTTTGTTTCCTGAGATGACACCCTGCACTTTTAACCAGCTTCCTGCCACAACCCTAACATGGCTCTCAACCGGCATATTCCAGGACCCACGGGGCTCAACACCTCATAGTCCTCACAGATTTTAGTGACCTAAGTTGTATTGTACATAGTTAAAAATGACATTAACAATGAAGATATATTAAAAATATGAAAATTAAATGTGTTCTTTAAACTGCCCACTAAATGTAAATCTCAGAGGTCCACCATCTTTATTTGGTCATTCTTCAGCCACCTCTGGCTACGTTTCCCAAGCATTTACAGAGCCGTATTCATAAGCATAAATTTTGGATGTTCTATTCGTTACAATCTGACACCACGGAAAAGAGCAACAACGAGACCAGACCTGCATACAATAGATAAAATAAATCAAGTTCATGAATTACAAAAATACAGTGGAAAACATTTAAGCCACCAAGGGTCTGAAATGTTTAAAAGAAAACTTACATGTGGATGTGGCCGTGTGCATGAATGCACGTGCTAACACAGAACAAGGAATTTCAAACATTTTCAAAGGAAATCAATCTTACTTTTGCAATGTACTCTTCAACAGCAAGAAGATAAACATTTTTTTCTTCTCCCTAAGAATTGTCCTTGGACTTTGACGGTATCTCATATAATCTGGTGTTGTGCTGCCGCATCTGGACCCAACCCAGACTCAATTCCACCCACTCGATGGAAAAATCTATGCTTGGATAATTCTACAAAATATAGATTCGTGAGAGGTAAGATCACGTATTAAAATTTAAATGAACACATTTTATTTTACTATACTGGAAAAGAAAAAAATGCTTCCCCTCATATCACCAGACAAACTCTGTGTGGGGAAAACAGGAAAACAAAAAATATTTTAGATCCTCCTCCTTAGGGCCTCAGACTTGCCCACCCCCTGCGGCTCTGGAAAGGAGGATTCGGGCCTCAGAGCACAGGTCAGCACAGCTGGGAAAGTAGGGTCAGAGGGCAGGGCTGGGGAGCTACTCCCTGACTCCTGCTCTCACCCTTCCACTGCATATCTGAAGCGCACAGATTATTTCAGAAAATACGTGAGCGTTTATCACCACTAACCATAAACCATATGTGAAATAAAGCATATGCCACACAAATAAACAGTTAGATGACAGATACTTTATTTGGGAATTTATCATCAGGCTTACCTTCTGCTCCTATTACCCATGTATCAGGGACCACTTAGGATTTTTACTCTTCCCAGTTTACAAAGCCTGAGTCCCAAATAGGTGATTTATACTGGTGTTTCAATCCTGTGTAGCAGAAATGACCAGTGTGCTCTAATTGTCGCCAGCATACATTATCTCCAAACCAGTAACATCGCACACCTGCACAGGACAGCATCAAAGGAAAAGTAAATCCCTTTCATTTCCTCTTTACGTCCTAACCTCTTTATTCTTAATCTCTATTTTATTCTATCTACTTCCAAAAGTCTAAAATCTTCTTGGTTCCCATCTTAAGTAATACCCCTGATGTCCAACTCACCATTAAACATTCCATATATTTTCAAATATCTACTTAGATTTCAATCCTTATCTTTTCCTTCCTTCCCAGACCCTGCCTTAGTAACTAGGTAAGTAGGTAGACAGACAGAAAGACAGACAATTACTCTTTTTTTCCTAGGAGACAAGTTTTTTGGGGAGGTGAGAAGAAGATTAAGGATTAAATAAATTACTCTTTGCTTTCTTTATGGGTTATTTGCTTCTATCTGCCTGATTCACATTAAAATACAGTCAAGGGTAGCATTCATTCAAAAACAAGCACTCCATCCAGGAATCTTTTCACTATTGATTACTCCAGTGCTCTGACTTAGCTACTATTCATTCCCTATTAATTAAAAGACGATCACCTGGTTTTTGGTTCCCTTTCAATGTGCAATAATATATATGAACTTAGGAGGCATTATACTAAAGGAAATAAGCTAGAGAAATACTGTATGGTATCATTCATATGTACAATTAAAGTAATAATAGAAAGTCACTGAATTCAGGAAAAGAGAGTGCAGTAGTGGCTGCCAGGGGCCGGGATGTGGGGAAAAGAGGGAGCTGTTGGTCAAAGACAGAAAATATTTGCAGACCGCACAGCTCACATAGTTCTCATATTTAGAATATATGAGGAACTCTCAAAACTCAACAGTAAAAAAATGAACAATAAAATTAGAAAATCCCAACCCCCAAAAACCCATGAAGACACACACAAAGAAGATAAAGGGGTACTAAACACTTCAATAGACTTTCAGTGTAACTATCTGTTAGAGAAATTAAAACTACAATATTACTATATACCTATTAGAACAGATAAAATTAAAAAGGGCAATACCAAATGCTGGTGAGCATGCAGAGAAACTGGGATCTCTAACACACTTTTGGTGCACAGCCTGAGCTGAAACCAAGTCAGACGCCTAAACGGACTGAGCCACCCAGGTGTCCCAGTGATAGACTAATTCTACGTCTCAGAGGAGGTGGTGGTTACTCAAGCTTATGCAGTGCAATAAAATGGCCCAGAATCACATGCACATACTATACAATGTCAATTTTCTGGTTCTGATGTGTGCTACAACTATGTAAATTTAACCTTGGGGAAAATAAGGGAAAAGGTATAAGAGACCCCTCTACTATTTTTGCAACTTCCTGTGAAGCTATTATAAGTAAGATATTTTTTTGAAACAAAGTTGGGAAAAAAATGACCATTTCCATTGAAGAGACGTTATATATAGAGAGAGTCTTACTTTCTCCTTTAATATTCTTTCTGTATTCCAAAAACATTTTCAAAGACATAACAAAAAGAAAAACTACCACACACACTACATATTTAGATTCAAATTAATCGATGATTGTTCTTCATAAGTGGTTCTCAATGAGGAGATGTGAGAACTCCGTATTCGTGAGCTAGGGCTGCCATAACAAAATACAATGAACTGAGTGGCTTAAGCAAGAAGAATTTATTCTCTCTTAGTTCTGAAGGCTGGGAGGCCAAGGTTAACAGGTCCATAGTACCAGGACAATCTGAGTGCAGTGATGGAAAATATGTCCCTATGTTCCATGCCTCTCTCCTGGCTTCCTCACACTATGTTCTCTTCATGTGTATCTCTGTGTCCAGATTTCCCCTTTCTCTAAGGACACAGTCATTCTGGATGACTGCCCCACCCTACTCTACTAAAACCTCAGCAACAACCCTACTTCTAAATCAAATCCCATTCTGATTCTGGCCATTAAGACTTTAACATGAACTTTTTTTTTTTAAGATTTTATTTATTTGTATTTATTTGACAGAGAGATACACAGCCAGAGAGGGAACACAAGCAGGGGGACTGAGAGAGGGAGAAGCAGGCTTCCCGCCGAGCGGGGAGCTCGATGTGGGACTCGATCCCAGGTCTCCGGGATCATGACCTGAGCCGAAGGCAGTCGCTTAACCAACTGAGCCACCCAAGCGCCCCTCCACTTTAACATGAACTTTGACAGAGTAATACGATTCAATCTGTGATGGTAATTGAAAAATCAGAAGAAAAAAGTTATATATATAATCACACACATATAAGCAAATGTTATTTATTTGGGCCATTTGTTGCAGTCCAGGTTTTTGGCTTTGACATTTTAAACTGAGACTGGCTGTTAAAAGAAGAGACATTCACAGAAGATGAAATTCTATCCAACAATTTCATGGCATTACAAAAGAATATATGCCCTTTTTTTCCCCTTTCCCTCCTTCCACCAGTATCTGAGACTACTTAATGTATATAGCCAGTGTTATTCCAGGATCTGGAACTAGGAAAGAAATAAAAATCTTTGCCCTCATAGAGTTTCCACAACCATGGAGGAGATAAACTTTTGTGTCCTTTGCCTTTGGAGACACGTCTTGAAAGAAGTTGTCGTGGCCGATGTTGAAGAGCTTACTGCCTATGTTCTCCTCTGGGATTTTGACAGATTCCTGCCTCATGTTGAGGTCTTTCATCCATTTTGAGTTTATCTTCATGTATGACGTAAGCGAATGGTCGAGTTTCCTTCTTCTATATGTAGCTGTCCAATTTTTCCAGCACCATTTATTGAAGAGACTGTCTTTTTTCCACTGGATATTTTTTCCCGCTTTCTCGAAGATTATTTGAACATAGAGTTGAGGGCTATATATGGACTCTCTACTCTGTTCCATTGGTCTATGTGTCTGTTTTTGTGCCAGTAACCATGCTGTCTTGGTGATTACAGCTTTGTAATAAAACTTGAAATCAGGTAACCTGATGCTCCCAGCTTTGTTTTTCTTTTTCAACATTTCCTTAGCAATTCAGGGTCTTTTCCGGTTCCATACAAATTTTAGGATTGTTTGTTCCAGCACTTCAAAAAATGCTGGTGGAATTTTGATCAGGATGGCATTGAAAGTATGGATCGCTCTGGGCAGTATAGACATTTTAACAATGTTTATTTTTCCGATCCATAAGCATGGAATGTTTTTCCATCTTTTTGTGTCTTCTGCAATTTCTTTCATGAATGCTCTGTAGTACCTCAAGTACAGATCCTTTACCTCTTTGGTTAGGCTTATTCCAAGGTATCTTATGGGTTTTGGTGCTATAGGAAATAGAATTGATTTTCTAATTTCCCTTTATCAACAAAACAAAAAGGCAACCCATGGAATGGGAGAAGATATTCGCAAATGACCCTACAGACAAAGGACTGATATCCAAGATCTATAAAGAACTCCTCAAACTCAACACCCAAAAAAAAGATGATCATGTGAAAAAATGGGCAGAAGAAATGAACAGACACTTCTCTACACAAGACATACAAATGGCTAACAGATATATGAAAAAATGTTCATCATCATTAGCCATCAGGGAAATTCAAATCAAAACCACATTGAGATACCACCTTACACCAGTTAGAATGGTCAAATTAACAGGACAAGAAACAAGTGATGGAGAGGATGTGGAGAAAGGGGAACCCTCTTACACTGTTGGTGGGAATCCAAGTTGGTGCAGCCACTTTGAAAAACAGTGTGGAGATTCTTTTAAAAATTAAAAATAGAGCTACCCTGTGACCCTGCAATGGCACTCCTGGGTATTTACCCCAAAGATACAGATGTTGTGAAAAGAAGGGACATAGGTCCCCAATGTTCATAGCAGCAATGGCCACAATCACGAAACTGTGGAAAGAACCAAGATGCCCTTCAACAGATGAATGAATAAAGAAGTATGGTCCATATATACAATGGGATATTACACCTCCATCAGAAAGGATGAACACCCAACTTTTGTATTGACATGGATGGCACTGGAGGAGATTATGCTGAGTGAAATAAGCCAAGCAGAGAAAGTCAATTATCGTATGGTTTCACTTACCTGTGAAGCATAAGGAGTAGCATGAAGGACATTTAAGAGAAGGAAAGGAAATGTGAACTGGGGTAAATCAGAGAGGGAAATGAAGCATGAGAGACTGCAGACTCTGAGAAACAAACTGAGGATTTTGGAAGGGAGGGGTGTGGTGGGATGGGTGAGCCTGGTGGTGGGCATTAAGGAGAGCACACATCGCATGGAGCACTGGGTGTGATACATGAACAATGAATCTTGGAACACTGAAATAATAAAATAAAATAAATTATTAAAAAATAAATATAAAGATTAAAATTAAAAAAAATAAATACAGCAAGTGCAAATGCCCTGAGGCAAAAAGAATTTCTTATTCAAGGACTCACACTGACAAAAAGGCCTGTGTTCCTGGAACAAAATAATCAAATAATCAAGGGACAATAGTAAAAGATGATGTCAACCAGTTAGAAGAGAACAAGGCACTAAAGGGTTTTGGCACTTACTCTGAATGAGGTGGGAAAACACCAGAGGCATAGAAATGTTATGATCTAACTTATGTTGCAAGAAGACTCAGCAAAAATTACACTTTCAACAGCTTTACAATCCTGAGGAAATAGATCTATTTGGTTGATAATTTATAACTTCTAGTCTGGCAAGTTCCACTGAGTCAAGTCCCTCCAAGTTGGAAACGGGTTGACTATTCTTCCTTAGGCTAGTGCTATGCAGTTGTATAAAATGAAACCCTTCAAGTTAGACTATTTCAGCATATCCAGTTCAAGAGTTCTACACAACTGTCCACTGTTGATTATTTTCTGTTCACCCAGTTCCTCTGTCAGTCTCTTGTCTCAATTATAGCCCACAGGATTTACTCTGACAAAGGCTCTCGTCTTCAACTCAATCATATCTCTTCCAGTCGGCGTGGCCTAAGACTTGTCTGCATGTGTGCAAATTCACTCATCAGATAGTAATTTTTAGTTTACTTATAAACAGAATGGGAGACAGGGAAATTATTTTTCAAGAAAAGTAATAGACTGAGAAGGAAACAGCACAGTATCAAATCCAGGAAATGCCACAACTGTCAGTCCACGGAAGTGTAAAGGAAGTTCAAGCCTAGCAACCAATTCTGTGCAACAGAATTCCAACAAGTTCTACTAAGTCAAGTGGAATTCCAACAGTGGAATCCATAACGAAGAGATTGATTTGATTGGCCCCCAAATATCATCTTGCTTAAGGGTGATTTAAAGGTATCTGATACTATCTCTGCATCCATTCTAATCAGATTTCTGACAACAGCTCTACACACAAATCAAATCAAATTTTAACAGGTGCTGATTATACCTGAGACGTATCTCCCACAGAACTCTCCTGAACTGTTGGTGGGAATGCACACTGGTGCGGCCACTCTGGAAAACAGTATAGAGGGTCCTCAGAGAGTTGAAAATAGAGCTACCTTACAACCCAGCAATTGCACAACTATTTACCCCGAAGATACAAACGTAGTGAGTCAAAGGGGCACGTGCACCCGAATGTTTACAGCGGCAATGTCCACAACAGCCAAACTATGGAAAGAGCCCAGATGTCCTTCAACAGTGGAATGGATAAAGATGTGGAGTGTGTGTTTCAATGCCATTCCAATCAAAATTCCACCAACATTCTTCAAAACGTTAGAACAAACAATCCTAAAATTTATATGGAACCAAAAAAGACCCCGAATCGCTAAGGAATTGCTGAAGAAGAAAAGCAAAGCTGGGGGCATCTCATTACCTGACTTCAGGCTTTATTACAAAGCCGTGATTACCAAGACAGCATGGTACTAGTATAAAAACAGAGAAACAGACCAATGGAACAGAGTGGAGAGCCCACATATGGACCCACAAATCTATGGTCAAATCATCTTTGACAAAGCAGGAAAAAATATCCAGTGGAAAGAGGACAGTCTCTTCAATAAATGGTGCTGGGAAAATTGGACAGCTACATATAGAAGAATGAAACTAGACCATTTGCTTACACCGCACACAAAGGCAAACTCGAAATGGATGAAAGACCTCAACGTGAGGCAGGAATCCATCAAAATCCTGGAAGAGAACATTGGCAGTAACCTCTTTGACATCGGCCACAGCAACTTCTTTCAAGACACGTCTCCAAAGGCAAAGGAGACAAAAGCGAAAATGAACTTCTGGGACTTCATCAAAATAAAAAGC
>PITA01004754.1:0-119394 GCA_004023965.1 Spilogale gracilis
AAGATTTTATTTATTTGACAGAGAGAAACACAGCCAGAGAGGGAACACAAGCAGGGGGAGTGAGAGAGGGAGAAGCAGGCTTCCCAACGAGCAGGGAGCCGGATGTGGGACTCGATCCCGGATCTCCGGGATCATGACCTGAGCCGAAGGCAGTCGTCCAACCAACTGAGCCACCCAGGCGCCCTGTACTGGTCCTTTCAACCCCCAAAGGTGCATGTCCATAAGTTCTGAGAAGTGTTCCCGAGTTCTTTTCTTCTGTTTTCTGTGTGCTCTGTCCCTTGAATCTCTATTCTTTACATATTGTACTTCTTACAATTTTTCTCTAAATGTCTTATCTTGCCTCTCCTGTTTTTTGTTTATTTGTTTGTTTTTATTAACAAATAAAGTGGGACTTGAACTCACGACCCTGAGATCAAGACCTGAGCTGAGATCAAGAGTCAGACGCTTAATTGACTTAGCCACCCAGGCACCCTGACTCTCCTATTTTTTATTTCTTTATCTTTATGCTTTCCTTCCTGGGAAATTTACTACAGATTATTTTTCTCTGTTTTTTTTTTTTCATACTCTTTATCTACCATATTAAAGGCTTTCTTTAAATTTTTATCATCTTTGGATGTCTGCTGATAGTTCAGATTGTTCCAAACTAAAAGCTGATTTGGGATCTCAGGATATGAGTAAGGTTAGTTCAACTATTTAACTTTACTCTGGTGTCTGGCTGGATCTTTTATTTGAAAAGTCTCTGACATACTATCTTTGGATCTTTTTTTTTTAGACTGGCCCGAGTCTAAAACAAACAAACAAACAAACAAAAACACTTCTATCTGATTTCTTTCTGGGTTAAGGCCTAATTGCCAGTATTCTAAGTGCTGAATTAGGAAAGAGGGCTGGGAGGGAATAAGGAATATATATGTGGTCTAGAAGGCTCTGTCTTCTCCTCTTGGCCAAGTTAACACCCAAAGCTTTAGTTCAGACATCAACTCCAAAGATCATTCTGCCTGAATTCCCTTCCGTGAAGTTAGGTCCCTGTCTCATTCTGTATTCTCAGAGCACATGGTTTTCCTTCATGGCACTTATGTTTCATTTAATCCTTTGATTAGTATCTGTTTCCCTCACTATGTTTCATGAGAGCAGAATTTTGCTCAGCATAGCTCAGCGTACATAGTCCGTATTGCTTGCTGATTGTGGAGCATTCGTGAATGTTCCGTGGAATGCAAGTACGAAAACTAGGGAGCAGAGCGGGGTTGAACCAGAACAATTGTGTCACCATTACCAGCAAGATGACTCTGGGTTTATGGTCCATTGCTTTCCTTGTTTCTTTTCTAACATGAAGATGGTATGAAGAAGGGAGAAGTCAGAAGTGTCAAATGCTATAGAGGAATCCAGTAAGTGGAGAATTTAAAAGTTTATGTTAATTTAATGACATGGAAGGACTTGGAGATTATAGTATTAGTTGAGCCATGGACGCAGAAATCAAAATGGAGGGGACTGATAACCAAAACAGGTTGTGAGTGTGGACAAACCCACGGAGGAAGAGTGTTTAGGAAGAGGAGGCAGCAGGGCAGGGCATGGGGGAAACAGAGTTTGAGGATTATCTTCTTTTAGATGGTGGAGACCAGAGCATTTAAAAAATGGGTGGAGGCAGACACTGAGGACAGAGGGAGGAGGGATAATTTAGGGTGTGAGGATTCTGAGAAGTTTGGGAAAAGAGATTTAGAACCAGTCAAAGGGCTTGACTCTAGAGAGGAGGGTACCTGTTCCTGTGTAGCCCGAGGCAGAAACGGGGAGAAGATGGGAAGTGATGGGCATGGAAGGCATCGTGAAGTTTCCACTGAAAGGCATTTTCTATATAAAATAGGAGGTGAACAGATCTGGGGGGAGGAGGGAGAGAGAAGAAAGAGTTAAAGAATGGAGGAGGTGGAAAGGTTCTGAAACAACCTTAGGGAGAGTGGGGGAATAAAGCAGGCAGAGAAAGAGAATCATTGGGTGGCTGACCCATCTCTTCTCGAGGGCCCGGCTGAGTGTTCTGTCTGCCTCATTCGTGGTTCCTCACTGGGAGTGTGATTTTTGCTAGACACCTCTCTGCCACTTGGCTGGGGACGGTAGCTAATTGGGTTCATTCATAGCACCAGGTGGGTGCTTGGAAGAACTGGAGGCGGTTTAAGGTTTTGGCAAAATGGTTTTTAAAATGATGGACTATGGAAGTAAGCTGGGTAGGGAGAGAAGGTGAGTAAGAAAGATCTGTTGGGCAAAGAGAACACAGAGGGGCTTCTACCAAAACCAAGACACAAAGATAAGCAGCTATGGTCGGAAAACTGAAAGTGGGAGTTTATGATTTCTGGGGACCGATCTGTTGAAACTAATTACTCAGCCCAGACATAACTGTGGGTGGGGACCAGCGGGTCCGTGAAGGGGAGAAAGGCACCGGCGAGAATGAGATCGGGACATTGAGAGACCAGGCCATTGGGTAGTCATCATTTGGTTGTTAAAGTCACCCAGAATTTGTGTGGCCGAGGGATAAATGTGAGTCAGTCAGCCAAAATCTTCAGAAACTGGTGGGGAGATAAATGTATTCAGGAAGGAGAGCAGGTAGTATAGATTAAAAAAGAAGAAGAAGAAGCAGAGCCCAAAAGAAGCTGGGATGTTCTTTTCATTTTTATTTATTTTTTTCAGGAGAATTAGGGAGTAATTGGAAGCAGCAATGGGGAGCCCGACAAATGAAAAAGAACACCCAGCTATACGCTGCAGGCTAGAGTTATACATCTTGCCTCCTTTCTTTGAGCTAGGAACAGGGCAAAGCTAGTTGGGTTGCCATGGTGACCAACGCCGTGTCTCCGGGCTCATTAATCCGGTGTTCCAAACGAAGCACTTAGCGATAGCTTCTGAATAAATGCAACAAAGCTCTGCATACTGAAAAGGGCACATTCATGGTAAGCAGGGCAAAAAGGTTTTCAATTTCATTCATTAAACTTGAGTAAATAATTTAATATCTTTGTGCGTCAGTCCTCCTAGCTAATGAATAAGGATAAATGCTTAATGGAAAATCTAGCCTAATAAAGTTAACAGCATCAGCTTTGCATATAAAGGAAATTGATGTTGTCGGAATATATGCATATGAAAGGGAAAATGGAAAGGAAAATAACATATATTAAGCACCTACGAGGTGGGATGTCAGGTACTTTAAAATAAAATGTCTCACTTAATCTTGCAACTATCACATGAGGAGCATATCATTCCCTTCATCTTGTAGATGAGGAATCAGAAACTCTGAGACGTTAACTAAGGCCCTTGTTCACACAATTGGTAGGATTTGAGAAGGCCTGATTCTGTCTGGTTTGGGCCCATGAGGACCCAGCTATGCCTGGATGAAAACCGTATACAGCTCATCTTTCTGGCACTTTTGGCTAATTAAAAAAAATTAGGAGAAAACTTTGTCCTAAGGTGACATTGCCCATATGACAGAGAAGTTTAAATGCTGTGTTAGAATTCCATTTGCTTCAAAAAGTTCGCTACCATTAGATGTTTTTAAAAGCTTTCCTTGGGAAAAAAAAAAAATGAGAAGACAGCTGATTATATTAGAAGTGTGTTTAATTAAAAGATGTGAAAAACTGTCAGTGCTTTTTCTAAAACGAATCCCTGAAATGCAATTATTTATCCCCAGTTTGTAGTCCTGGAACACGGAAGGCTTGGGGTTGTAACGCAGACCCCGCACAGACTCTGCTTTTTTTCCTTCTGGGTCTAATGACTTTGTTTGGTTTCTCTAGGTTTGCTCCAGCTAAGGTATAGATAAGTGATTGAAAAAGATATATTAAAAATCCATTAATTCATTTTCCTTAAAATTAAACTCTTTAATTAAAAGCAACACTGATCAATTTCTAATTTCTGCCTCTAACAACAACCTGATATAGCAAGGTTTAAAATAAATAGAAACCACTTGGTGAAGGTTAAATATCCCTGTCACTAAACTTAGCAATTTTTTCCTCCAAATACTAATCGTTTAGTTTCACCGATGTGACTATGCCCACGTCTATTTCCTTAAATTCAGGAGGCTTACTGCTTGCCCAGATGACTCCCAAGTACGTCTTCAGAGGGAAAGTGTTAATTCCAGTCTTCTGTCCCCTGTCAGTAGCAGAGGTTTTTCCGACTGGTTCTCTCTACTTTAAATTCTCCTTTCAAAGACCATATGTGACTTGCCGTCGTGAGTTTTCAGTCTGGGCGGGTTGTCTTTGTTTTAGAGCTAGAAGAGTCTGCAACCAGAAATTGAAGGATAATGTTTTCATGGGCCGGGACTACTTTATTTTTTCCCTGATTTATCAGCAGTTCTCTAATTTGTTTCTTACTCAGGGGAGCCTGGGGCTTATCCCCCGAAACATTTTAAACACCACTTAGCAAAAGGTACCAGATTTACAAACAGAAATGCAAGTGTTTTCTTTGTCATCTCCCCAAATAGGAGCTAATGGAAGATAATCTAAACAATTTTAGAATGAGACTCAAAGGACCCTGATTTGTAGGTAAAATGGTTAAACCAAACAAGAATCGGAAGCTCCTAGCTCAGGTTTTCTATTAAGCTCACCACGAAAACACAGCAATAGAAAAGCTGGTAATAAAAGTGTTTAGAACTGGAAGCTAAGAATCAAGCATAGGCCAGCTTCCTGAAGAAGTTTCTACTAATTACAAAGTTAATCGGAACAGGGTAGACCCCTTTCTTTTCTGAGATGAAACTGCTCTCTGGTGGTCGGAAGAGGGAATAGCCAGCCCCCACTAAGAGCTTCCCAGGGCCCAAGACTTTTGAGGAAGCCTCTGCGGGGTCTCTTGCTTGCATTCACTTGCAGGCTTGGAAGTCCCAGCAGCCCTCAGAAACATCCTTCCATCGAGAAGGCCACAGAACCAAGTGTTAAAGGGAGGAAATTAATTCATTTCTTGCAAGTTAAGTTGAATTAACCGGGGTGGCAGCAAGACGAAAAGATTGAATAAGAGCCCCAAGGGAAAAGTCGTCCTAGAGTTAATACTTAATAGTAATAACAGCAACAACAATCAGATATGGCACTTCTGTTGCCATAATCATCACAGCTATTCTATGCGATTCCTACTATTATCCCATATGCATATTTGAAAGGCTGAGCTTTTAATTGGTTAATGCAAACACCAGGTTTTGAAGACAGAATGACCTCAACGAAGAGTACCGGCTTTCTCCACTAGGTGGGGCTACCTCCCCTTTGCTACTTGGAACCCTTGCCTAACGAAACAGTCTTGGGACTGCGCGGTCGCCTTATTCTGTAGAATCTGTCCCCACTGTATGCTGGACATGTCAATCAGTACACCTGTCACTCGCTCAGATCCTTCTAGAACTGGGCTTTGTGCACAGTCCCTGATGGCGGGGCTTAAAGTTGTTATGTTCTGTAACACTGTATCCTTCCCCACCAGAGCTGATAAAACCAGGATGGTGGTATTCTGTCCAAGGGCCTCAAATTCGGCTGGATATGAAAACATGCATTCAAGTATAGTGCTTATGTACTGGAGTCAGATTTCCTGGGTCAAAACCTGATAGCCCCCCATTCACTGTCTACATGAATAACCTCTTGGAATCTTAGCTTTCATTTACTAAACGGGAATGCTGATCATAATCCAAGCTGATTCTAAGGAACTCAAGCAAGGTTTGTGGATTTTCATGTGTCTAGAAATGCATTTCCCAAAGTCCATTATATTAAACATCAATTCTGGGACTGTTAATAGGTATTACAAAAAGCCAGTTCTTTGGTCAAATAGATTTGGAAAAACACATATTAAATTAGACATGGATCCTCACTGAGGACTTTTCCGAATCTTTCATATGGTAATGGAATCGTACATAAACAAAGGTACACAGATCTACAAAGGTATTTAATCCACATTTTTTTTTTAGTACTAATATAGTTCTTATAGTACTAATATACCATGCTGGAGACTTTGGGAAATATTGGCATAGAAGAATGAAATTGGGGCTTTTGGCTAGAAGCAGGAGCTGTACTAAACCCCGAGTACATCCGTCTTCCTTCCAGTGTCTAATCCAAGGGCACATTCTGTCTCACGGTAGTAGGCAGAATAATGATCCTCCAAAGATGTCCACATCCTAGTCCCTGGAATCTATGAATATTCTACCTTATACAGCAAAAGGGACTTTGCACATGTGATTAAATTAAGGACCTTGAAATATGAAGATGATCTTGGATTATCCAAGTTGGCCCATCTCCTTAAAATTGGAGAGCCATTTTTTGGCTATTGTCAGAGGAAATGTGACTATGGAAGGGAGGTTCTGATCTCTGAAAGAGACTACACCCTCCACTGCTGACTTTGAAGATGGAGGAAACAGCCCATGAACCAAGCCCATGAATGTGGTGGCCTCTAGAGGTTGAGAAATGCAAGGAAACAGATTCTCCTACGGACTCCAGAAGGAACACAGTCTCCCTCATACCTGATCTTAGCCTACTGTGTTAGAGTTTTCTAAAGAAATTGAATCAACAGCGGGCAGGAGGAAGAGATTGATAGATTAGTTTTAACAAATTGATTGCCGAGATTATGGAAGTGTGAGTCCAAACACTGTCGGTGGGCTGGCAAGCTGGAGACCAGGGAAGAAGTATGGTCTGCTGCCAGAGCTCCATCCTGGCACAAGGGAAGTCAGTCTTTGTTTTATTCAGGCCTTTGATTAATTGGATGAGGTGCACACATTATCCACTTATTCAAATCCACTCATTCACAGAAACATCTAGAATAATTTTTTTTTAAGATTTTATTTATTTATTGACAGAGAGAGAGATCACAACCAGACAGAGAAAGAGGAGGAAGCAGGTTCCCTGCCAAGCAGAGAGCCCGATGCGGGCCTGGATCCCAGGACCCTGAGATCATGACCTGAGCCGAAAGCAGAGGCTTTAACCCACTGAGCAACCCAGGCACCCGTAGAATAATTTTTGACCAACTATCTGGGTGCTGTGGCCCAACCAGTCTGTCAGACAAAATGGACCACCACACCCATGGAGACCTATGTTGAACTTCTGACCTATGGAACCGTAAGATAACACACCCATGTTGTTTTAGGGCACAAAATCTATGGTAATTTGTTACGGCAGCAGTGAGAAACGAACACACTCACCTTCTGTCCATTATAAGCCTTGTCATCCAATATAACACGAGTCATTTCCTACTGAGGACCTGGTCATCTGTCTCTCAGTTTGGGTCCATTTCCCTGGCTCCATCACTGGAGAGAGATTTCAATGCTGTGGATTCCCAACCCAAACTCATCCGTACAGTTCGGGGGCCACCTCAGGCCCCACACCCTTCCTCTTACTCCAGGTCAGCCATCAGCTCCCATGACCACCTCCTGGCCTTTCTATTGCTCCATTTTTTTTTTTTTCATTTCTTCTTTTCAGGCTTTATTCCACCAGTTATACCTCGCTCGCTCTTCAATGTTGCGCTGACTCCAGCTCCTAGTATAATATAGAGGAGTCTGTGCATGTCTCTCAGCCTCCTCCTTGAACCATTTCCTCTCTCCTTCCTAGCCTCGACTTCCTGGGTGATATTTGAACCAAGATCTTACCATTATGGAGACGTTTTTGCCACAGCAGTTTTCTTCTGGGGGAACATGGACCTTGGCTAATATACTGCCCCCTACTCACTGTTAAATATCTATAAGAATACATTAAAACTTGTCCCCCCAAATCCTTCAGCAACAACTATGTAAACGAAATATATGAACAAATTATAAACCAAAGAATGAGGACAAGTTGTATGCATTACATGATCAAAAGGAAGGGATTGGGATGTACATTTTTGATGAGATGCCACATGCTATAACTTCTTAAAGAAAACAAGACAAATGCCCCCCAACCCCCCAAGAGTTAAAAAAAAGAAATTAACTCACACATTCGGTGTCTAGTTTTAGGGTGCACAAATTCTCCCTTCCCTTAACTTATCAGCCGAAATCCATTGAGAATACAACTCAGCATGTTACATGTCAGGAATTAGAGAAGATCTTGTATTCTCAGATGATTAGTCACTACCTGTCTTACAGAGCTCTCAAGTATGAAGCTGGTAAAAAAGAAGTCCAACTGGGAGTCTAAGAAAAATATACTGGCCCACAGGGAAGGATCGTTACCCTGACAACTCAGGAGAGGATAATTCTGGAACTGCCTTTCTGTGAGAAATAGACACAAATTTTGAAGCCCTTTGCTTAATTTCATCCAAAGTTTGAAGGGGACATGACTTGTATGAAACGTTGGCAGATAAGGGCTGACATAAAGGCAGAAATGTAAGGGGAGCTGGGGGCAGGTAGGGTGGGGAGTCAGTCGGCACAGAGTCATGGCCCTCTTCCCTCAACCTCAGGGCTTGTCTTTAAACTTGTGTAGGCAAAATGTCTGGTTTCCCCAGCTTGGACATACACACTATCACACCTAGTACCCGTAGGTAGAATAATTCTAATTTACTACAAATTGTATTAGCATATAGTCTTTTGCCCTAACCCTCTTTGCTGATATGAATCCCTAGCAATGACTCACCTGTGTTCACGCTGACCCCTGAGACGGACCTCATCACCACTACTGCCACTTTCGTTTGACAGATTTCTTCTCCGGCAGTTGGTTTCTGCCCCACTAGCTCCCCGCGCCCGCACACTGTGAATTCTGCCTCAGGACTGGGGGGTACCACACCCACTGGTTCCGCGTTGTCTTCCTGCCTCATTCCAGCCCCGCCTCCATGCAGCCAGGGCCACGCCCCTCTCCCCGCCCCCAGACTGGCCTCTCCTTCTGAGTCCAGAACAAACAGAATTTTGTCCCTGGGTGGAGGAAGAATTCGTTATTCCCTTTCTCCAAATTCTTGGCCTTTAAAAAATACAACAGCGCAACGAACTTCCCCAGGATAAAGCTCTTTTCCAGTTGGATGACAATAGTAGCATTCATTTCCCTCAGCAAAACACCATCCCCAATCATAAGATATGGTCTGACTTCATGAGCCCAACGAGATCAGTGCAAAATAGTATGATAATCATACATTTTCCAAAGTCTGAGTTATTCAGTCTTATCCGTGGTTACTTTGTTAAATTTTCATCAATGCGTTTTTTTTTTTTTTTTTGAATTAAAAAGATAAGAAATAAAATAAGTGTAAGGTGGCTGAGCTCGGTGTCTGCTTCTGGATTGTTCACGTGTAGAAAGATATCTTTTTCCTTAAGGTTGAGTAAATTAAAAATAAACATAAGAATAAATAAACATGGGCTCTGTGAGGAGAAGTCTGCATCCCCAGGGATGAGAAGCCATATTCTGAGGAGTTGGCAGATAAGCTTTGATATGAAAAAGATTCGCTTCAATAGACAGAAGGAAACAGTTTGCGGTATTTGCTTCCTGTTTTCAATATGTTTAAAAAAAAAATACAGGTAGCTGTTAGAGAAGAAACTTATGAGAAGAGACCATGTGAAAAACAGCTTGGTTTAAATAGCACTAATAGGACCAAGCTCTTTTTCTCTTTCCTCACTGGCTTACTTCAGTCTTGTTTCCTGGATTTGTGACTTTTCCACTTTCCATTTTTAAATATTGCCGGGCCCCAGGGCTCAGTGGAAGACATACGTTTCCCACCTTGGGAGTCCAGTCCCTGTGATCTTTACAAAAGGTAAATCAGATCACTTCCCTGGCTCACATTCGTTCCCCTCACATTTTGCTTATGGTCTAAGGTCTTTTCTGTGACGTGCTGAGCCTGAAGTGGCCTGGTTCCTAGTGGCTTCACCAGAAATATTATCCACCACTCCCTCTTTTACTCACCTCTTTCAATGCTTGCATTCTCTCCATTTTCTGAGCACATCCAGCTTGTTCCTGCCTTCCTCAGAACCCGTACCCTTGCTGTCTCCTTTGCCAGGAAAGCTTCCACATGCTCTTCAGATGGGTTCCTTTGTGCTGCAGCGACGCCATGTCCTCAGAGCCTCTACATGAAATATTTCATCTTCTTCGTTTGTCATCCTCCGCGATGTCACCCAGCTCTATTTTTCTTCATCACACATCACTACCTGTAACTTCATACATGACTGAAATTTTTGGGCCTATTTTCTTCTCTAACATATGAATTCCATGAAGTTAGGGACATTGTCTTATTTACTAGGTTATTCCCAGAGCCTTGAACTGTAGCAGGTACATAGTACGAGCTCAACAAACATTTGTTGAATGAATGAACCAGGCACTAGGTAGACATGAAGACAAATAGATACAGCATCTGTTCTTGAGGATCTTAAAGTAAAGAAAAAAGAAACCCACATCTGTTATTCGTTAGAGTAAGAAAATACAATTTTTATAGGGGAGAAACAAGTAGCACAGCCTGGGAGTAAGGAAAATCTTTTCAGAAAGACATGGTGTTGGAACTCAAGAGTGAGTCAAGAAGAAATTAAGGTCATTGCAGGCCAAGGAAACAACACAAGCAAAGGCATGTAAGAGTTTACAAAGAACTACAGGATGCTCAGTAATAAAAGCAAAGTGTGAGACAGAAGATAACAGCACAAAAGTCTCGAGAAGCAGAAACTGGGTTTTGGATGGTTTTATCTCTTCGGATAAAAAGTTTAAACCATATCATATAGAAAATGGAAAGCTCTTGCAGGATTTTAAGAGAGATTGTCAGCTGTGTATTTTAAATACACTGCTGTCAACATTGTGGAGGGAAAGGCAAAGGTACAAACAAAAGGCAATGGTAATAGGATAGGAAGCAATTGTGCCAACATGAGATGATTGATGAGAAGGGGCAAGGGACATAAGGAGGAAATAGGGATAGGTGTGAATTTCCCACTCTCAGATTGATCTGTTGGGGCCATAGCAACACTATTTTTTGAAATGTAGCTTACACGAGTGCAAGGATTAAGAAGGAAAAGAGTTTAGTTTGGGATCTGCTACATTCTAGTGCGTAGCCGGTCTCCAAATAGATTGGTTCAGAATGAAGTTGTACATATATAAAGTCTAAAACTCAGGGGTCAACTCAAGATGGATCAGGCATTTCTTTATTGTGAGAGAATTCACTTATGTACAATGTACCCATTTAAAGTGTGTTATTCAATAGCTTTTGATATTTTCACTAAGTTAGGCAACCACCTCTATGATTTTAGAACATTTCATCTCCCAACACAAAACTGTACCTCCCAGCAATCATTCTCCTTTTGCTCCAACCCCTGCTCCCTACCCTTTTAGCCCTATGGACCACTAATCCACTTTCTGCCTCTATGTACTTGCCTACTGGGGACTTTTCCTATAAATGGAATCTTGCAATATGTGGTCCTCTGTATTTGGCTCATTTCATATAGCATAATGTTTTCCAGTGTTTTTTGAAACGGTGAAATGAAACCATGCATTAGTACTTCATTCCTTTTTGTTGATAACTAATATTCCATTGTATTGATATAACACATTTTGCTTATCCTTTTATTAGTTGATGGATATTTGGAGTGTTTCTACTTGGGGGTTATTATGAATAACACTGCTATGGACGTTCTAAGGCAAATGGTTGTGTAGACATATGTTTCCATCTCTATTGGGTAGATACCCAAGTGTGGAATTGTTAGGTCATATGGGAACTCTGTGTTCAACTTTCTGAAGAAGTGCCATAATATTTTCCAAAGTAGCTGCACCATTTTACATTTTAAGGAAGCTAATATATATATATATATATATATATAATAGGAATTCTGTGACCATGTTGGATGGGGCATCTGCAAAGATATCACAGGATGATATCAGGACAGAGAGAAAAGAAAGACTGAGCCAGATACCTGTCTTTATTGCAAATGGCAGATACCTGGGAGTTTGTGAGATCCTCAATAAGAAGGATACAATAGGGAGTTTGTGAGATCCTCAATAAGAAGGATACAATAAAAAGTCACCTCATTGGGTGAATAAACCTTAACAGATGAGGGGTTGTATACAAGGGTGAGAGACTAATGGTTCAGAAGACCACTGTTGATCTAGAAAAAGGTAACTCCAGATCCTGGAGAGTATTAGAGACAAGGGGCTTTACAGGAAATGGTCTTTCATTTAAGATTTCATTTAAGACAAGACCATGAAAGATACAGGAAAATATATCTGACATAGATTGTAGATTGAAAGGGCAAAATTGAAACTAGAACAAAGCAGCCAACTGAAAATATGCTTTGGTGACAGTTAATAACAAACCTGACACTACACAAAATTGCATCCTTGACAAAGAAGCACACTTGAGAAACAATCCCAGAACACGTGGAAAATGAAAAGCCCTGAATATGAAAAAAGAAATCTAACCTTTGAATAATAGATGTTTCTAAAGAATGCTTGCTGTTAATAACAAGCGAGATAATAGATGTAAAACTCTTAGTGAGTGCTCGAAAAATAACAGACATGATGAATACTTTCATAAAAGAACACACAACAAATGTACTGCCTTTTACCTGCACAGAAGCATACTTCAGCTGGAGCATGGGGAGACTGAGGCAGGTGAACTTCAAGCTGAGGAGGATGGAGACACTTCAGACAAAACAAGATGAGTCTAAATTTCTACCCAAGGCCAATCAATTAAACCCAATTCCCTTGCAAACCCTTATGATGACGACCTATGTTAATATTTTCTCCTTGTCTCCCTAGGCCCTCATATATACCACAGGCCACTGGAACTAGAGACTAACTGCTTTTCACCCCATCTTAGGACTTTTCTTATGAAAAGTATAATTTTTTTTTTTTTTTTTTTTTTTTTTTTTTAAAGATTTTATTTATTTGACAGAGAGAAACACAGCGAGAGAGGGAACACAAGCAGGGGGAGTGAGAGAGGGAGAAGCAGGCTTCCTGCCGAGCAGGGAGCCCGATGCGGGACTCGATCCCGGGTCTCCGGGATCATGACCTGAGCCGAAGGCAGTGGCTTTAACCAACTGAGCCACCCAGGCGCCCCGAAAAGTATAATTTTTTAATGTGTTGTTAAAAAGGAAAGCGGTAAATAATGTACCATGTTTCTACTCGAGTGTCTGAGGAGTGGGGTTTAAAAAATTGGGAGAGGGAGTTTCTTTTCTTTTTTTTTTTTCCTTTTTTAAAAATACTTTGTATTTATTTATTTGACAGAGAGAAATACAGTTAGAGAGGGAACACAAGCAGGGCAGGGGGAGTGAGAGAGGGAGAAGAAGGCTCCCTGCCGAGCAGGGAGAACAGGGAGCCGGATGCCCGGCTCGATCCTGGGACTCCGGGATCATGACCTGAGCTGAAGGCAGTCGCCCAACCAACTGAGCCACCCAGGTGCCCCGGAGAGGGAGGAGAGGGAGTTTCTTATCAACCTGATAATTAGGGCGTGGTGAAAATTTTAAGCAAAAAAAAAAAAAAAAAAAGAAAGAAAGAAAAGAAAAAGAAAAGAAAAAAGCTTTTATAGCTTTCAATAATAAAGGGATGTCTCCTTTTGAATATGACCAATATTTACAACCAGGGCAGAAGAAATTCTTGTCTAAAAAACACTATTCACACAGAGATGAAATGGGTAAGCTTGGTCTCTGGCAAAGCCCATGAAAAAAAAATTAAGTTTAGATATCTCTCAAATAAAATGGTCAATGTCAACCATAAAAAAATAGCAAAAGTGTACAAAAGAGTGAATAAAAGAAAGCAGATTGCTTTTAAAGGTGGCGATATGTCATTTCTCCATAATGTTTAATATTTAAAAAAAGAGCAGAACCAGTCTATGGAATACTGTGGAGAAAATTGCCCAAGAAGATGGCGCTCTTTCAATGTTATTTTTAATGTATGAAAATAACAGAAAAATAATCTCATGTGTTTGATATACCAAAAGTTGCCCTGAATGAAAAATTTCCTTGATCCATGACTATTAACTGGACCATGCAAAATACATGGAATATTATTCATAGAAGAATTTTATTTTTGGTTTCTAGTGTCTCTTTAAATTATTTAGAGGGTCTAGTTTCTCCCCTACTATGGGGAGAAAACTCAGTTGGGCCCATGTCTTGTCTTGTGACTATTAGGTAAGAAAAAGTTATATAGTCACTTTAATTGTCAGAAGTCACTCTCAATTCAAGATCTGTACCTCCAGGGCCAATAATTCCAACTTGACTTAAACTCTCTTTTCCTCTTGCTGAAGCCCACTGCACTGAGAGCACCCAACTGGGGAAGGGGTGCATATTCTCTTTCCTCATCTAGCACTTTTATCCCTTCTTATCCATTTGACTCTGGATGGGTTCCAAACCCCTGCAGAGCTGGTGCAGAGAGGGGGGTGGGAAGGCAGGAGAGATAAAATCAACAGGAAGGTTCTAGGAGTCTAGTTTGGCCACCTTCTGAATCTGGCAAATATTTAAAGGACTCCAAGTAGATAAGCACAGAGAAATAAATTAAAACAACTATAGTTTGGTGATAACGAAAACCAAATGCATGCAATCATCAAAATTGCATTAGAAAGATCCTTTTTACTTTTTTTAAGTAAACACAAGATTAATTAACCCAGATTGGATTAACACATTTGAGGAAGGTGGGAGACAAATGATAGGTATGATAAACAAGGGAATGGGTGCCTTATTTTTCAGTGCTGTCTTACAGGGACACACTCTGGCCACCTGCCCCCACACCGTGCTGATTTCCTCGAGCATGTGGGCCAGCTCGCTGCTCTAAGACCCAGCATGCTCTAACTGAGGTGGAAACTTCCAGGCAGCTGGTGAAGTTTTAAGTTTAGTTACGAACCTGCCCTTCTTCCTTTCTTAGAGATCGGGTAGTCATTTAACATCTTCCCACTACTGCAGAGGGTTCGTTACATACCATGCGCTGATTTCAAGGACTCAGTTTAATTTTTCCCGTGTGGGCTGCGGAAAGGACAGACGGCCTAATTTGTGGGGTTTAATGCAAAAAGAAAATATAAGCCTTTTATTTTTAAAAAATTGCAAGGAATTTCAAGATGGTGACAACAAATCATTATACCAGACTTGGAGCCGTTCCCGGTGAGGGGCTCTGGGCAAAGCCCGCCGTGGTTGAGGATTCCCAGCTACATTGCCATAAGGTTCATGCTTCTGCCGTTCTAGTTAAAGGCCAAAATGACCCCAACTTCTAAGTCACCATCGTTTAAAAGTTGTTCATTGAGAAACTTTTATAAGTAACCATGGATAAAACATTGAAAGATCAGGTAGAGATGGCAGAGCTGAATATAATAACCTTACAACTTTGACAATGTAAATTGTAACTGTCAGAAGTGAGGTGTATAAGTACAGGAGGGAAATAGCTTGGAGTTAACGTCATTTCCTAAAGGAGGGGGTGGAGATGACGTGACAGATGCATGGATGGAGACCTCGGTGCAAAAATGTTTCAATATTCCAACAGAAGAATTAAAACATGATGCAAAGACCAAACATGGAAAAAGGAGGAAGGATTAGTATACATAAACTAAAACTTACTTTCTATATCAGAAAGTAAAGAATACTACCTAAATTTGGTAATAAATAGATAAATCAGCATGTTAGCTGAAGTTATGAAAACAGCTGTCAAAAGGTCTAAAAACAAATATAGTTAAATGTCTTTGTAAATGCATCTATTCTAGGAAATTGTCAATCAAGTTCTTCTATACCCTCTGATTTTTTTTGAAACATGTGCCTTATTGTTTAATACAAAATAATAGAAACTTATTTAATAAAAATGAGTTAACCTCAGAGGGAACTATGGTATAAATTTATTCAAGAAGACAGGTGTATGAACATCATGTGTATTCCCTTATTTCGGTTTCTAACACTTGCTGCTCATATAGGCAGCATCATTTAAAGAAATACAGTTGCTTGGGGAAAAAACACCAATATAATTACTTGTTAAAAGGCATACTCTATGTTTTTTTTTAAAATCCAGTAGTGTATACCTTATTATAAAGGATATCCAATGTAAAATGAGAAAGCTTAGAAATAGAAGCATAGGAAGATACATCAAGATAAGTAAGTACAAAGGAAATACAGGCAAGTCTTCAAGGAAAGATGATGGCATCACCCTTCTCCCAAATTTAAAAAAAAAATTTAAAATAATAAAAAAGGTAATTTCATTTTTGCTTAAGTATACAATTTATCTGTTACAATGATATTGGATAAAAATATTTTAAAAGGGCATCAAATATGCAACCGATGCTAAAACCAAAAAATATTTCAACTTATTACCACAAATTTGATAAAGTGCCACATTAAACTAGAATGATTGAGGTGAAGGAATAAAACCCAGACTCACATGGCCTAGAAGGTCCAACATCATGCCTGTGACTTCACTTTTAGGTTCTACCTTTTCTCCTCTCTCTTTCTGTTTCTTTGAACGTGCAAAGGAAACCCATTTAGGCCTTTGTACTCATGGTTGCCTCTGCCTGGAAAGCTCTTCACCCTGATATTTCAGTTACTCTCGGGTCAGAGGTCAATTCCTCAGCAGCCAGCCCTCACGGTCACGATCATTACAACTGGTTTTATTTCCCCCATTGTATTTGCAACTCCCCGAAATGATCTTGTCACATATTTCCTTGTGTGTTTATTTTCTAACTCTCATCTAGAATGGAAGTGATGTGATAATGGGGATTTTTTTTAAAGATTTTATTTATTTATTTGACAGAGAGAAATGCAGCCAGAGAGGGAACACAAGCAGGGGGAGTGAGAGAGAGAGAAGCAGGCCTCCCACCGAGCAGGAAGCCCGATGCGGGGCTGGATCCTGGGTCTCAGGGATCGTGACCTGAGCTGAAGGCAGTCGCTTAATGACCGAGCAACCCAGGCATCCCGACAGTACGGATCTTGCCCAAAGTGTACACAGGTGTCTCTGTGTACCTGACACAGAATAGAAACAGTATAAATATTTACAGAATGAGTGAATGAGTCTTGAGATGAATACTTGATCCCTATGATGGAAGAGAGCATTCCAAAGAATGGATAAAATGTTCCATGTTGAGCCAGTTGGGACCGAAGTTGTTGGTGGCCTGAGGGAATGCCAAAATCCCTAGAGAATCCAGAAAACATAGAATCCTCACATCTATTCTTCTAACTTAGAGGAAGTTGAGAGGGTTTGGACTGCAGATAAGGAAAAGAGGATCAGTTCAAATGTAGGACTGGGACAAACCACTTCCCAGTGACATTTCGCTGGGGCATTATATAAAGTAATAAGGGGCATTGCTGGGTCAAGGAATAGTGTCAATCTTGGGAGTGGCCCCCTGACAGAGGTGCTGGTCTCTGCCATGCAGCATGTTTAAGGAAGCTATGCATGAAGAGGGTAGAAACAAAACCAACATTAGCAACTATTCAGCTGGTCTCTGCTTCTTCCAGCCCGCTGAACAAGGAAGTGAGAACCACCAGCACTGTGTGCGTACTCAGGAGTATCGGACAGCATACAGATCAGGCAAATCGGTGGAGGGAAAGACAAAGAGGTGGGAAAAGGAAGATGGCACCTTGTTGTTTTAGATATAATGGAAGGCTTGGATCTAACACATCTCATGGAAGTCTTAGATGAAGTTGTATTCCATCAAAAGTTAATACGCTGAAAGAGTATTCCATAAATATAGTGGCCCAACAGGGAGGCCCAATCCCCACTAATCCCAACTCCTATACTTTTATTTAAGAAGTTATTTAAGGGGCGCCTGGGTGGCTCAGTTGGTTGAGCGACTGCCTTCAGCTCAGGTCATGATCCTGGAGACCCGGGATCGAGCCCCACATCGGGCTCCCTGCTCGGCGGGAGGCCTGCTTCTCCCCCTCTCAGTCCCTCTGCTTGTGTTCCCTCTCTGGCTGTGTTTCTCTCTGTCAAATAAATAAATAAAATTAAAAAAAAAAAATTAAAAAAAAAAAAAAAAAAAAAAAAAAAAAAAAAAAAAAAAAAAAAAAAAAAAAAAAAAAAGAAGTTATTTAATTGATTACATTTGTCTTTTTTTAACCTGGAATTTAACACACACATGCACACATGCACACACACACACACACACACACACACACACACACGATTTAATTTGTGTTTTTACAATCTTTTGTCCCAATATTTTTATTAAATAGTCTATTATTTTTCCACTCATTGGTATTCCCCATCTAGCATTATAGATGATTTCTGAAATTGGTTTGCTTTTAAGCTCTACATTCTATTTCACTGGTCTAGTTGTCTTTCTATGCATCAATCCTACATTGTTTTAATTAAAATTTAGTTGGATATCTTAGGGTGAGCACCCCTTCTTCACCACCTCTTCTTTCCTTCTCATTCTTTTTACTTCTCTTTTCCAAAATGGATATGATCTTTACTCTGTGCAAATTATGTGGAAAAAGGATTGAATGGCATCAAATTTATAGATTAACTCAGTAAACGTTGTCGTCCTTACAATACTGAATCTTCCTATCCACGAACATAGTAAAACATCCCTTGTATTAAAGTCCTTTGCCTTTGATCAAGTCTTTATCATTATCTTCATAATGATCTTGTTTATATCATGAAAAATAAATGAGAAGAACACAAACAACCCACTGAAAATGGGCAGAGGTTCTGAAGAAACAATACAAGTAGGAATCTTGTCAAGGAGACATTCCACTTATTGGAAACCAGAGGCATGCAAATGAAATAAAAAATACCATTTTGCACCATATAATCAATAAACATTAAATAGCTTAATGTTTATCAAGTGTTGGAAGTGATAATGAACCCTTAAACTCTACTGATGCGAGGCGCCTGGGTGGCTCAGTTGTGAAGCGTCTGCCTTCAGCTCGGGTCATGATACTGGAGTCCCGGGATCAAGCCCCGCATTGGGCTACCCTGCTCTGGAGCCTGCTTCTCTCTCTCACTCCTCCTGCTTGAATTCCCTTTCTAGCTGTGTTTCTATATGTCAAATAAATAAATAAAATCTTTTGAAAAAAAGAAAAACTCTACTGATGGACATGAACTGGTATAACGACTGATGAGTATAATTTTAAATAGTTAAAAATGCTCATACACTAGTACTCAGTAATTTTATTTCTCTCTCTCAAGAAACTCCTGAATAATTTAAAAGATATCATTACTATGAAAAACTTAACAATGGTCTCTAGTAGAGGAGTAGTTAAGCTGTAGTTTAATGACATAATGTGAAGCTATTCAACACCTGAAATGAAAAAAAAAAACAAAAACTAGCTCTCTACCCAGAAATCATAATGCGACTAATAAAAAACAGGTTGAAAAGTGAGATGCCACTTTATAATTTTTATGAACACAAAATAATAGTATATATGTTGTTTATGGATAGAAATATGAGTGATAAAAGAACAAAAACTTATAAGGGGATGACAAAAAACAATTTCAGGATATTAGTTGGTGGAGAAAGAAAGGGAAGAAAGGAGAAATGAGTTGATTTTTTTTAAATAAAATTTTATCTTGGAAAAAATAAAATTAAATATGGCAAATATTATCTGTCAGATATGGGTAGTGATATATGTATGTATGTTTGAATTATTGCATAATTTGTAAAACATCTTAGATTTGGTGCTGATATAATATTAGATATTTAAATGCAAAACACAGTAGATTTCTAACCTAACTCCATTTTGCATATAAGCACAAAATACTTTTGAATTGTAAATGTGATATGAGCTTTTTCAAGAATACAGTTATGGTATAAATCAAAGCAAGATGAGACTTGGTTTTATGCAGAGCTTTACCAATGTTTTCCCACAATTTGGAATCACCTTCATTTGGCAATGACCTTTGTGGTATTTGAATGGTAATACTAAACATCCATGTCAGTTCAAATACATAGCTGTTAGGATTCTATATATGGGTACAAGCAAACCACTATTTCATTATGGCATCTAGATAGCTATTAATATATTGAATTTTGTACAACATGGTAATACTTATATTATTTGTAACAATCGTAATTACATAGTGGTAATTATTAGAAATTACTTTCATTTTGCCTATATAGTTTAGCTAGGTATTATATCTATCTATTTACTTATTTTTAAGATTGATTTATTTATTTTAGAGAGAGAGAGTACATGGGGAAAGGGAAAGGGTAGAGGAGAGAGACTCCCAAGCAGACTACACCAAGTGGAGAGCTGGGCACAGGGCTTGATCTCACAATCCTGAGATCATAACCTGAGCTGAAACCAAGAGTGGGATGCTCAACTGACTGTGCCACCTGGCTGTTCCTATTTATTTTTCAAAGACTAGATATGAAAGTAGATGCTAATATCTATGGATTTCCTTGCAGAACAGGGAAGCCTATCTTAAAGGGGTGAGAAGCCCTGGGCTGGCCTGGTCCTCTGACTCCCCACTGATCTCCCCACTCACACACAGGCTCTTCAGGAAACCAAGTCCATTAGAATAGACAGGAGGCAGGATCTGGTTTAGGGATATGGTAGAGGCTATGGATTCCCTGAGTCTGTAAAGATAGATAAATGACAGTTTCTGCAGTGAGAGAGACTTGCTCTCTGCTCCCACTCTTAAGTAGGTCTAAAGGTGCCAGAAGTTGTGGGGAATGCGGATAATCTAGAGAGGATGCTTCTGAGAACCAACTCTTAGGCTGTAGGGACTAGCAAAGCCCAGCAGATGGCGCCACTATGATGCCTGAGCACTGATGATCAGCCAATCTAACAAATGGGCACGAGAGGCAATTTAATTTTATTAAAAACATAATACATAATACATAGATACATAGATACATAGATACATACATACATACATACATACATACATACATACATACGTACATACATATGAAAATGTGACATCTCGTACCTAAGACTGATGAAACTGATCCTCTCTGTTGGAAGTAATGAAAGGATACTACCCCACAGTATGAGAGAACAGAAAACATCTAATATTGACTGGCCCTGTCCTTCAGTAATCCTGGCTTCCACACTATCTTTTCCCTCAGGCCTAGCCACTTCTTGTGGCTGGATCTCACTCCTTCTGTTCAAATTCTTATCCTGTGTTCCCTCTTCATCTCACTCTTAGTGTCCCCAAATCTCTGTCTTCTTTGCCCACAGACAGAATCTGATAAGTCCTTGTTCTTTATCATCAGTACAAATTTAAATTTGTATCTGTCTCCTCTCCCAGCATTCCGGACTACTTCTGGGGACCATGTTGCATACATTAAAGGGTTCGTGAAGGGCCCTCTCTCATTAAAAGTGACTTTACCCAAGAAATAATTTATTCCAAAATGAAGTAGTTTATCCTCTAGGATGAAAATTGCTGCACATTTTTGGAAGGGGTAGTTTACAATGTGTAAAGAGAACTCTTGGGAAAATAGACTATATTTCTGCACAGAGAGGGTCTATATTGTAAGAATGTCAGTTCTTCCTAAATTGATATCTACACCAAAATAAGTTCCAGATAAATCAAATGTTAAACATTTTTTTAAAATGTATAAAAACCCAAAGTTATAATTAATCTGGATAGCTATGCAAACTCTGAGAGGAGGACACTTAATATTTTTTAAAAATGGAAAAATCTGACTATGAAAGGTAATGTTATTGTATTTAAGAAAAATCAAAGTGGCTAAAAATTTTATAGCAATTATAACATAAGCTTACATCTTATTTTAATGAATGGTTCATAGAAATTAAAACAAAGCCTGTCATGTATAAAAGTAAAAAACTTTAGACAATTAACTAAAGAAGAAATATCACTAATTAATGATTACAGAGAAAGTGTTCAAACTCTAGTATTCAAATGAATTTAAATTCTTTAAAAAAGAAGACCATTCCTTACTTCAAACTATCAAAAAATATTTTTTTAATGTGTAACAACATAATAGTGAATGAAATATCACTGCTTACACATCAATGAGTTATATAATTTGCATCATTTATTCATAAAAGTCCTCAAACTGTTCACACATTTCAAGCTTAATGACTCTCTAGGGGGGGAATTTAAGCCAAGGAAATAATCTTACATTTTTCATACAAATTTATTAATTGTAGCATTACTTGTAAGATCAAAGCATTGGGAAAAAATCCTCATATCCAACAGCTGGGTAAGCTGACTTGTGGAATATCATGTAGCTCCTTTTAAATGACATTTAAAGTAATTCTGTAACAACATGGGGATGTTTATAATAGTAAACAAAAGATAGTGTTGGTCAATAAAAATGTTAAAAATTTGCCTAAGATAATTGTTACTTAGGGAAGCAAACATTTAAACACAATGACCTGGGTCACCTGGGTGGCTCACTCAATAAACTACTGCCTTCTGCTCAGGTCATGATCCTGGAGTACCAGGTTCAAACCCCGCATCAGGCTTCCTGCTCAGTGGGAGACCTGCTTCTCCCTCTCTCACTCCCCTTACTTGTGCTCCCTCTCTAGCTGTGTTTCTCTGTGTCAAATACATAAAATATTTAAACAAATAAACAAACAAACAAACACTATGGCCTATCAATGCACACCCACCAGACTGGCTAAAATTAAATAGAGCAATAATACCAACCATGGATGAGAATGTGGCCCAACGAAAGTGCTCACGCATGCCTTAAGGACGTGGAAACTGGACCTGTCTGACATCATCTAATAAAGGTGAAGGTGTGCATACCCAATGATCCAGTCATTCCACTTATAGTATAAAACCCAGAAACCCATGCATGTGAGCACCAGGGTACAAGAATGTACAAGAATGCTCATCCCAGCAGTGTTTGGAATAGCCTGAAACTAGAAATATCCATCAGCAGCAGGATGGATAGATTGTGGATTACTTGTGCAATGAGACAGAACACAAGAAAATGAACAAGTGACAGCTTAAACATCACAACACAGATTATTTTCACAAACATGATGTTGAATGAAAGTAGTAAGTCATAGAAGAATATGCATTTATTATTTCACTTGTATAAAGTTCAACAATAAATGAAACGAAACTCTCTTGCTTAGAGATACGTACAAAAGTAAAACTAGAAGAAATGCATAATAGTCAGGGGAAGAGTACCTCAGGTGGGTTGGAGGAATGGCGCTGGAGAAGGAGAGGAGGAAAGCGGAGGGCTTCTCTGTCTCTGGAAGGGGTTTGATTTCTTGACCTGGGACATGATCAGAGATGGAGGTGGACACTGGAGTGATGCATCTATACCCTAAGGAGCACCAAGAATTATCAGCCATCACCAGAAGCTGGGAGACAGGCAGGAGACTCTCCCTTAAAGCCCTTAGAGGAAGCCAACCCTGCTGACACCTCATAGCAGACTCCCCGTCTCCAGAACTGTGACCACATTTTTGTGGTTTTAAGCAACCTAGTTTGTGGTTCTTTGTTACTGCAGGGTTAGGAAACTAACACATTGCATTTTTACATGAAGAATATTTACTAAGGGAGCCTGGGTGGCTCAGTTGTTACACGTCTGCCTTCAGCTCAGGTCATTAGCCTGGAGTCCAGGGATCGAGCCCCGCACCGGGCTCCCTGCTCCGTGGAAAGCCTGCTTCTCCCTCTCTCACTCCCCCTGCTTGTGTTCCCTCTCTAGCTGTGCTTCTCTCTGTCAAATACATAAATAAAATATTTTTTAAAAGAGAATTTTAAGCTCAGTGGTTTAAGCATCTGCCTTTGGCTCAGGTCATGATTTCAGGGTCCTGGGACTGAGCTCTGAGTGGGGCTCTTTGTTCAGCGAGGTGTCTGCTTCTCCCTCTCCCTCTGCCCCTCCCCTCGTTCATGCTCTCTCTCGATCACTTTCTCTCAAATAAATAAACAAAATCTTTTTAAAAAAGAATAATTGTGGGATGCCTGGGTGACTCAGTCTTTAACCGTCTGCCTTTGGCTCAGGTCAATGATCCCAGAGTCCCGGGATCGAGCCCTGCATTGGGCTGCCTGCTCTGCAGGAAGCCTGCTTCTCCCTCTCTCACTCCCCCTGCTTGTGTTCCCTTTCTCTCTGTCAAATAAACAAACTCTTTAAAAAAAAAAGAATATTTGTTAGAAATTTCTAGGAATTTCTATTTGAGGTCTCTAATTTCTTGAATAAATCACAAAATCTAAGATAAAAAACTACTCAAACCATCCTACTTCATATATGCTCTGGAAAAGTTACACTCAAAGATACAATTCAAGTATAAAAAGTAAAGATCTCCTATTCAGAAAAGAAATCTCTGTGGCACATCTAGTTGTACCAACAGTTCAAGGATCAATTGTAAATGTCCAAGTACATTAAAAAATAAAGGATGTAGTTTGTTCCAAGTTGACCTGTAAAATTTTCATTCTGACCCTTTGATTCCTTTCCTTCCTAGAAATTCTCAAGTGTCTGAAGTGACCCTGCTTTTGGCTTCTGGGGAGCCATTCTTACGCTTTCCATTTCCCTCTAGTGCTAAGAAGGGCTGACCTGGAAAGACACCTGACCCAGAACTTCTCCAGGGTGGAATACTGATGCACACGGTTGGCTCTGTGGGAGACCGTCTTTGGTTATAAGTTTGCTCTCTGCTAGTTGGGAGAACAGATAGCTTCTGAGTTTATAGAACAAAGTTCTCTCAGAAACCTCACTGGGGGATTGATTTTTTATAGAACGCTGAGCATGTGTGTGGAAAGATGGCCCTTCTTAAGTTCCACCTGGTTACAGGATGCCATTTAAAAGAGGCATAAATGAGCAGTACATGGAAAACAGACTTTTTAAAAAAATTCACAAAATGCAAGGTAATTTCTCTGGCTCTTTCATTTTCAAATTCCAAAGGAAAGGAAAGTACCAGAAAAATTTCTTCTGGAAAAATCATGAGGTAGGATAGTACAGTGGCAAGGAATTTTGAAGCCAGACTGTCTGTTTCAGACCTCCATTCCATCACTTCTTAGCTTGATATTGTCATTTGCCTCTTTAAGTACAAATTTCTTCATCTGTAAAATTAAGGTAAAAATCACACCTATTGCAAAGGATTGCTAGGAAGATTCAATGAGGCAACATATGAGAAGCATCTAGCTCAGAATGTTGCAAATGGTAAGTGTTTCATAAATATTAGTTGCTGAAATAATAGTCATCATAATAAAAAAATCTTTCCAGATTTAAACTTGAAGTAGCTATAAAAATTTCCAGTCGAACTGATTATAGAATAAGGCCCCTAGGGGTCAATGCGTTCACTCCATTACATTAGGCAGAGAAGGAAAATTTCAGCTCCTTAAGTTGACTGTTCTAGTACTTAACATGCTCTATCAGAAAAATAAAATTCACTTCAGTTTCCTGGTGTGTTAGATAAGAGGGTCTAGTTAAGTAATTTCTGGGGCTTTCCAAACAGCACAAATTTGTATTTCTAACAACCATTATCAGCCATAAATCAAATATGTCTCTAAGTCATTCTCTTTCTTTCAATGACTACTTCCATTATACCGGCTTCTACCCCTTTCCAAGCAAAATATGACCTTTAGGCTAACATGGTCACAGTTTTTGTGTTTTTTGTTTTGCCCCAGTTGTACTCCAAAGGAGCCTTACACTTGGGTGGCTTTAGTATTAGCTGTTTGCAGTCAGAGTTGGGCAGTTTCCATAATACTGAAGTTTGCTTGGACCAAACTTTTGGGTTTCCCAGCTTTGAAAGAGAAGAAAAACATGATTTTGTGAAACATTCAAAGAATTGATGTTTAAAGCCACGGCTATATGAGCTCCAAAGGTTGCAATATAACCTTTATTTTCAATGATACCTGTAATTTTTTCGATAAAAGCTATTTACTTACAGGAATCACTTTGTATATCCCAATCCACCTGCAGGTAAGAACTCAAACTCAGCAGAATGCCCCAGCGGTCCCACGGAAATCCTCCGTTCTCCCCCTACCTCTACCGAACCCTGGTACATTTGCTGGTTGTCCAGGAATGGACAACAAATGCCTTGCCACCCCTGGGGACCAACAAAGGACCCTGGAAAGAATGGATTATGCAAAGCAGTCAGAGGTGGAAGGGAAGGGGGCAGATCTTGAACCTCGGGAATAATGGCAAATATGTTTGCATAATTGTCTTCCTCAATCTCCCTTTCTAGGGGCCAACGTGAACATGAAGACCAACAACCAGGATGAGGAGACGCCCTTGCACACGGCTGCCCACTTCGGCCTCTCGGAGCTGGTGGCCTTCTATGTGGAGCACGGGGCCATAGTGGACAGTGTGAACGCCCACATGGAGACCCCGCTGGCTATCGCCACCTACTGGGCCCTCCGCTTTAAAGAGCAAGAGTACAGCAGGGAGCACCATCTCATCTGCCGCATGCTGCTGGACTACAAGGCTGAGGTGAACGCCAGGGATGACGACTTCAAGTCGCCGCTGCACAAGGCGGCCTGGAACTGCGACCACGTGCTCATGCACATGATGCTGGAGGCAGGCGCCGAAGCCAATCTCATGGATATCAATGGCTGTGCTGCCATCCAGTACGTGCTGAAGGTCACCTCTGTGCGCCCCGCTGCCCAGCCTGAGATCTGCTACCAGCTCCTGCTGAACCATGGGGCTGCCCGGATATACCCGCCACAGTTCCACAAGGTGAGGCTCTGTCCCAGGGTGCCCAGGACAGAACCCGCTAGGCAGCAGGGTCCCCGAGACTCCAGGGCTGGCTGGTCTCTGAGCTCTGGTGGTAACTCTAGCTTCTTTGAGGCTGGAGTCTCTGGCTAACTCCCTTTGCTTCTTCAACTGACCTCGCATTGACACATGACCCTGGCCACTTGGTCTGGTCCAAGCTGGTTTGAAATCTGGGGCTGAGGGGCACCTGGGTGGCTCCGTCATTAGGTGTCTGCCTCTGGCTCCGATCATGATCCCAGGGTCCTGAGATTGAGCCCTGCATCCGGCTCCCTGCTTGGCCCCACTTCCCCTGCTTGTGTGTGTGTGTCTGTCAAATAAATAAATAAATAAATAAATAAATAAATAAATAAATAAAATCTTTTAAAAAAAGAAAGAAAAGGAAGAAATCTGGGCTCAGCACTAAGAATGAGAACAAGAACGGGAGATAATTCTCCATGCCTCGTGTGAGCCCCAGTGAACAGCTAGCAGTTTCTGCTGGGACTGAGTAGAGGAAGATCAGAAAGCTACTTTTAAGTCTCCTGCACAGGCCAGTGGTGTCAGACATGAAAATACTTGCCATCTTTTGAGCAGAATGCATTTTAAAGTATGTATGGAAGTGTTCTTGCTTTAAATTTTTATCTCTGCACTGTCACTTATAACTCGTTTATTCTAGACTTAGTCAAACTATTCATGCCAGGAATAAAGAAGCCTGGACTTCAGGGTCAAACAAACTTGGGTCTTGCCACTTCCCTAAGAATTTGACTTTGAATACACTACTTAAGTCTCCAGAGCCTCAGATTCCTCCCCTGTGCAATGGGTACACTCTGCCCTTACGCCTTTGCAATAATATGCAGATGTGCTCCTACATTAGGAGGAAACCAAGCTTACTAGTAGCACACAGAGAGACTCAGAGTCCAGAAGACGGTGCAAACCTTTCTTTACTCTTCCTCTTGAGTCGCTGTCAGTCCTTGCTGAATATCTGCCCCAGTCCCCAGCCCACGTCTGCAAGTACCTCTCCCTTGGTCTATGTCCATCTTCTTCTTCTTTTTTTTTTTTCTAAGATTTTATTTATTTATTTGACAGAGAGAAACACAGCTAGAGAGGGAACACAAGCAGGGGGAGTGAGAGAGGGAGAAGCAGGTTTCCTGTGGAGCAGGGAGTCTGATGCGGGGCTCGATGCCCAGACTCCGGGATCATGACCTGAGCCGAAGGCAGACGCTTAACAACTGAGCCACCAGGAGCCCCATGTCCATCTTCTTACCCCTCCTACCTCCCATTAGTTGGGCCATCTTCATAGCGCAATTTCTAGAAGACAAACAGTTGCTCTCTTTCTACTATGGCTCACTCCACAAAGCATAATTTCATCTGTATTTATCTTCTAAGGCCACCTTCTTTCTAGAGAAAAGGATGTAGAGGGAGGAAGGGCATGGAGCTTCCAGAGAAACATTCCATACCTTACTTTATCTGTGAATAGTAATAGCCTTCTCATAGTTTGCTTTGAGAATGAAGGAAGATAATATTTGAGAACTGCTGACGGCTGTGCCTGGTGCGTGGGCAACCATGAGAGAAATGGCGGCCGTCACTATTGTTATTGTTACATAGTTGTTGATGTGTGCAAGGAGAGACAAGGTGTGAGACCGCCCAGAGGCAAAAGGTCATGTTTTATCCTGAAACTCACTGCCGGTTGACGGTGGATGAAACGGGTCGTAGCTAGAACACCCTTTCCTCTTCCAGCTGTCCCCTTGGAGAGCCGATTAAGGAGAATGGACCTTCATAGGGAGTTTCTGTTCTCCAATGAGAAGTCTTGCACATGTGAAGGTCCGCAGGTTCTTCTCCTAAAAGCAGTCCTCTCAGAGGTGACAGGGAACAGAGGCTTAGCGGAGAGTCCTGGCTTGACCACTTACGTGCGTGGCAATTTCTGAACGAGTCCCTGATCTCTAAGATCTCAATTTCCTCTCTCTCTAAAAAAAAGGGAAGGTAAAAATATCAGCTTTTTCAAAATGTTTCAGGAATAAGTAGGCAAGATATATCCATCATCCAGCCCAGTAGTGACGCTCAACAAAATTGTTTCTTTCCACCTTCCTCCTCTCAAGATGTCCGCCTCGTCTGTTGGAGGAGTCCGTCCTCCTTGCCTTACATCGATGGCTCCTGGAGCCTGTAACTTCAGTGTCTGATCGTGTGTGTTCCGAGGACATTACCCAGAGTTAGCCTGTGCAACTTATTCATTGTGTTTCACTCCTCTGAGCCCCTCCAGCTGGGCCACATGCTAAAGAGATTTAGGACGGGATTGGCTACTGGCTGATGGCTGGTATAAACATTTTTGTTGCTACCCAACAGACAGTGCGAGGGAACTGGCACCCTTCCAAAGGAAAACTAAAGAAAAACTATTCAGTTTACTATGCAGATGTTTCACAATGATTTAGCACAACTACTCCACAGCCCGACTTTCCGAAGAGAAAGTCATCGACGACAAGTAAACGACTGACTCATTTATCCAGAAGATAAAGTGATTTGTTCTCTTGTGGATGGGGAATTCAGTTTCCTTATTTACAAGGAACAAGGTCAGAGCTGAAGATGCTGTCTTCCAAATACAAAGCAAATTTGTAGAGGGTGTATTTCACTGAAAGCCAATGTATAAATTACATAAGGGAAAAAAAAGAATTATAGGGTCTGCAATTGCTTTCCAGGGTACAAAAGGACATTTGATTTTTTTTCTCTAGGCATAATTCAGAAGGAAGTGACACCCCAGGGAGCCAAGATTGGGTTTTCTTGTAGGGCAAGAAAGACATTTTTCTAGGGGAGGGAAAGGTATGTGAGGGTTCACGGGAGGTAAGGCTGATTTCTGCCATTGAACAATGCCGTACATTTCTACACACAGATATATCAATACAAAAAGAATTTCTCGGCCGCGGTGGCTTACAGAGGTGGCACTTGTTTTGGGAGGGTGGCAGGGAGATTTATCTTGAATCTGTGTTTCAATTTATGCTTCCTAGAGCCAGATGAGGAGGACAGGCGTCTAGAGGTCTCTCCAGGTGCCACCACTGTGGAAAGAAATTTTTGTCTGACTGTTCTTCCATGAAGAGAGAATAGAGACACCAGAGACTCACAGAAAGTGAAGTTCATTGCCATCTTCCATTTTCCAGGTGGACAAAGAAGAAGCAGAAGCTTCTCTCCCTGAGTCCACAACTGTCCTTTCTCATTTGATGGTCAAGATTGCTGATAGTCAGGGTAGAGTGATGATTTGGAGTTTGATGTCTCTGAAGGCTCTCTTTTGTTTTTGTTGCCTAGTAGAATAATTATTGAGGCTTGAAGACAATGTGTCTAACTGTCTTAGTTCTGGAAGAAGCCTGACATGCCAGTGAAGAGAGCTGGGCGGCTGTCAGGCTCACGAAGCCCTTAGTGCTGTGAGAAGCATCTTCTGTCAGCAGAAAACCCAGTGGTCAGTGTCCGCAAAGCCCAGTGGCAGCAGCGGGAGCTTTGGACTTTGTGCATCTAAAGACTTCCGGTTAAGAACTACTTAATTTTTTTTTTCAGCGCATGAAGAGTAACAAGTTATCTCCCTGTGATATATGGTAGTATGCCAGGTGAAAACTGAGGCCCGGGATGTGAGAAGGAGGCTCCTGAAATATGAATGGATGATGTTCCTGTATCCATAACTTAGTTTGAACTGTTTCTGAATGGGAGCCTGAGAATAATGTTACTGAATAAAATATAGGATGCTCAGTTAAATCTAAAGTTTAGGTACATAATAAGTGATTTTTCATAAAAATATGCCCCATGCAATATCTGGGACATGGTTATGTTAAAAAAATCTTTGTTGTCTATCTGAAACTCGAATTTAATCTGGCAGTCTATATCATGATTATTATTTGTTAAATCTGGGAACCCTAGCCAGGAAGTAGGTCATGTGTTGCAAGAGGAGAATAACTTTTAGCTTCATCTCTCCTGTAATCAAGGTGTTGGCAGGAAGGGGAAAGTAGGGAATATCTGGGGACAGATTACCTGTGTTGGGTAGGTGAACATTTTGTCTTAAAATATAGTAAGTGCAGCTTCCGGGAAGCGTGAGTGTGACCAGGGAATTAGTGTAGAACAGAGACCAGTTTTCTGAGTGGCCCCTTAAACCTTGTGCGGAACCTCTTTACATACTTTCTGATTTCTCCATTCTTTTTTGTTTTATAATTCTATTATAAGTTACTTTTGATTCAAGCCTTGGATTAATTTCAGCTATCATCTCTCTACTAGTGACTCTTAAATTTAAACCTTTATTTTGGATTATCAACTGATTACCCATACACTTCTCACCCCAGATCACCCCCTCAGAGAGGATTTTTCTGGAGGTCTTTGGAGAAGGATGTAGCCTTCCTGATGGTTGCTATGTTTCCATTGCCAGCAACAGCTCTACATTCAAAAGAGAATTCTTTTGAAATTTCAACAAAACTCAACTTCACATAGTTATGGTAAAGACTGTTTCTTGTTTCAGAATACCTGTGCGGTGAGATGTGTGTCCTTAAACTACTAATCTCACTGACCATTATCTAAGAATTAAAATAAGGTTATCAGACTATATGTGAAAGAACACTAAACTCAAATTAAGAAGACATGAGGTTAAGACCTCACATTCCCTCTTACTGTGTGCCTCTCTGGTTTCAATTTTCTCATCTCCCAATTGATGGGGGGAGGGGTTGAGTAATCTGTGGGGTCTCTTATAATTCTAGCATTCTATGATACTATTATAGGAGTTTATACCTGGTGTACAAATTAGTGTCAGATTTTGTCTGTCTCTTTCACCTGGAGCTCCCTGTCTGTCATCCTCATCCTAGCTTAGAGAAAAGAGCAGCCCCAGTTGCTTTAGTTTTCTCAGACCAAAGTGCTGAAAAATTCCCACCCTGACCGCCAAGTACTGAGATGGAATTCCTCCTGGCTACACTTTCTGTAGACATGAAGATGAGGATTCTCCAGAGGTCCTTTAGCCATGGGTCTCTGGCTCCAACCTACCTCCCTACCCTCTTAGGGGTTGACGATACAGATTTGCTCCTTATGTGGTGAAGCGTGGCTGAACAAGCCACAATCAGCAGCTCCACATTGTGCCCTTGCCCAGAACGCGCACGTGAATGGTTCGTCTGCGTTAAGCAAGTATTTATGTTGGGCTTCTTTGGACCGAGCCACCATGGCTGATTTGGAGCTTCAGTACATACCATGAGGCTGTGGTGGCTTATGCCTGTGCTTCAATATGGGACAACTGAAAGAAGCTGACTGCTGGAAATGGATTCACAGTGGCTCGTGAGAGCTGAGAAATGGTCAGGAATTGTGCGAGCTGGGTACGTGCAACCAATATGAAAAGTTAAACCAAATAAACGTACAACAAATAGAGTATGCTAAAGACAAAGATAATAGGTATTTAAAACATTATTTTGTAATTAGTTTCTTTATATTTCTTAGCCATTTTCCTCTACATACCTGTGCTCTTGATATAACGTGGGGGGTCTATTACACCGTGTCGTGGAAACATTGAATCATGATTTTTTCCCCGCCCATCTCTTCTCAGCCACATTCAGTGATCTCAAGTTGGTAGCTATGAATAGGTCAAGATGGGAGGATTTACACCATAGAAATCAGCAAATGGTACTGATCAGACTTTGATTTATTGCTTTGCTGATGTCTAGACCTAAGAAATTAATGGAGAGAATGATACTGATACAGATTAAACTTAAAAGTACGTAGTGTTGGTAGCTCTTGACATTGTGAATAACACAAAAAATGTGGAACAATGATCCCAGTATTCAAAAACTATTATATATTTCAACAAAGAAGTAACTCATGTCATTGATGAATGAATGAAGGTCCAATATAAGTCTTCATTGTTTCCCATTTGTGAAACAGTTCCTCTTGCATGTAATAAAATTATCAACCAACATTCATATAACCACTATATGCATTCTTCAGTTGCAGACATAGATTTTGGCTATGAGTACAATCCCATATCCATATAAAATGGATACAAAAATCAGTGAAAGCATTTTTCTGGGAGAACCAATTAACTATACCAAGTAGGAAATAAAGAGTACTGGATATTTTGCTAAATAAAGAGTACTGGATATTTTACTAATATAAAGAATGTGCAGCCCACTGTTTATGTTAACAGTGGGCTACACATTCTTTATATTAGTAAAAATTTGTATCACATTTGTGGACATATAAATATACACACAGTGTTTCTTTTTCCAGAAAGCCTGTTATTGAACATTTTTTGGCATGCCTCTGACTCAAACCTCAATTTCAATAAAAATCCCTTATTACTTCTTGAGACCTTCTGGTTGGCCTATTTGCTGGGCTGACACAATCTTCTACTGGGGCCAGGCATCCTGATTTGAAACCATGCTCCAGTAAATTCTTACAAATCTTTCTTTCCTAGTATCTCTGATGACTCTGCTTCATCTCACCATACTTTGTTGTTCTTGATTCCTACCGGGTCTGGGCCGCTGAGGCTGGGTTTTGATGTGTTAGATTAGAGGAGAGCTGCCATTTCCTTCATCGCGGGCATTTGTAAGAGAAGTTCTGCTAAAATGAAACCCCCAGCCACCTCTGTCCCCAACCTTATCTTATTCCACTGAACCTACTGATGAGCTGGGCAGAAGAACTGAGCTTGCTTGCCTAACTGGGGGCCCAGAGAAAACCTGAATTCTTAGTTCTTTTGTGTAGTAGGGGTCCTGGAATAAGCTCTTTGCACCAGGCAGAGGCCCATAGTGTGGGAATGAAAATTTAATCTTGGGGTGGTCTCATATAAGTCAACATAATACATATAATCAGTTTTATCAGTAATAAAAATGACATTCTGATCTCTGATTATCATCTTCATCTCATTTTTTAATAGATTCTAAACTCATTTATTGGGTCTCTAAAACCCTGTATGCTATGATGCCAAGGTCTTAAAGGTGAGGATGGGTCAGCCCTGGTTACAACTGTCCATCTGTCCTCTGTCTCCCATAGTCTGATCCCTCCCTGTTTGAATCCACCCAAATCCTGGTAAACTGATGTTCTAATCAGATCTGGTGATTTCTAATCTATCTTCCTCTCCCTAATTTTTGTGGCTCTGATAATCCCCAGCTTCCAAAGCTCTCCTCACTTGATATCTTTCACTCCGATAAGCCTGATTTCCGTTTGACTTTTGGAGTCATACAGACCTGAATTTGAATCCCAGCTCTGTCATTTACTAGCTAAATAACTTTGGGTTTAAATTTTATCCATCTTAGATTTTAAATCTGTAAAATGGGACTAACCTTATAGGGTTGTTTGAAGATCAAGCAAGGCAAATATGCAAAGATTTAACATAGCCCTGACACATAAGTGCTCAAAAAATAGTAGCTATAACTTTTTTCCTTCTCCCTCTTTCCTGCCTGCTAGGGTTCCCCAGGCTTTAGATCATGATCCTCTACCATTTCCATTTATTCCCATTTAGAGTATCACTGAGCTGTGTGGCCTTTGCCAGCACATTCCGTAATGGTGCACAAGGCTCTACCTCCACCCTGGCCATCAGTAGCGCTTTATCGTGAATATTTTTGACCGGCATTAAGACATTGCCTATGGCATATGCTCTTGCCCATGGTCTGACCACTCCCAAGTTAGCATGCCCTTTCCATTTACTCATTTCCTTCAGCGGCACCCCTATATATCCTTGTTCTCGGGCCTGAAAGTTGCATCTTTTACTCCTCACCGCCGATCAGTCATTAGGCCCACCTTATGCTTTCTCAGAACTTTGGTTGTCCTTCATTCTAATGACTGACAGTGAAGCTAACTGAGAAGCTGGTTGGTGCCCTCCCACTCAGCCTCCTCACTGTTTGCTGCCCTTGACATCCTTGTTTTCTCCTCTGTGCTTTTGCTCCTGATGCTCAAGGGACACTCGATGATCTTTAAGCCATTCTCTTATTACTGACTTACGCTGCTCGCTCTTTGAAATGTGTACGTCTTTTCTCCTCAATAGGTTGTAAACCCCTTGAAGACAAGAAGCAGGTCATAAACTTCTCAGAATTACTGTCATAGGGCTAAACACAGTGCTCAATAAAGGCCTCCTAATGGAAATGAATTGATTGACTATAACCCTCTCTTGTTAAGAAAATGTAATGGCATCCCATTGCCTGGTAAGCTAGTCCTGAGCTCTTCAGACTGGCATTGCAGGGGGACCGTCCGCTGGCTCCCTCCTAACATACCCTTAACATCAGCTGTTTCCTGACAAACGCCGTCATGCACACACACACACATACACACTGAACTGGGCATTAAAATGATAAGCTTCCTGTCTCACTTTTGCCTGGGACCTCGAGACAGCCCATATTGAAAAATGCAGTGCTGAGTCACTGGTGATGAACTTGTAAAGGAGGTGGAGAAAACAGGCGCTGTGACCCTTTGCTCAAAGACAATAGTGTTGAGCTTGACAAGGACATGGAAGTCAGGAAGAACTCCTTGGAGAAAGTTGTTTTAGGACAGAGGCGTACCTCCTTTCCAATGGCAGTGTTGAGGGGCTTTCTCCTCATCTCACATCCAGTGAGGAGACCTGGAGAAGACTCCACAGAGAGCTTGATAGATATTTTCTGGAATTCCAAGGGAGAAATGGAACCAATATGTAACTCATGAAGAGAAAATTTAAAGGCGAAAGTCTGTGGCCGGGGTTGCTCGTCTGTGACAAAGGAAAGAAAGGCGAGCAAATTTGGAATCAAGAGTACTTTTGCTGCAAGTTCCCTGTGGACCAGTTGTGGGGGACGTTGCAGAACCAACTGGGTCCCTTTGACATGAAAATGGGCCACACTCGGAGGACTTCCAGAGATGGTCAGTTTGGCAGAGAGAAACCGGAGGTGTTCCGGTGGACGTAAGAGCTGGGGGGTGGGGTGAGGGTTGCAAGGCAGGATGTGCCTTTCATCGGACTCCCCTCTTCTTGGTTAGCACCTCTTTTTCACTTGCTCCTGAATGTTGAAGGAAGTTAGTATGATTTTATTCATCCTCCCATCTACATTGGGCCTAGCAGGTGTTGAAGGCTCAAAGGTATGAGGCTTCACAAAAGCATTTCAGGGCTCCAAGGAGCCTAAGGGATCCAGAAGTGCTCGATGTCTTTGTGACAATGAATGCATCATAGATGTACATGGAGCAAATAAAGTTGTATGCTTCCTCTGCAGGTGATACAAGCTTGCCATTCTTGTCCCAAAGCAATCGAAGTTGTAGTCAATGCCTACGAACACATCAGGTGGAACGTTAAGTGGAGAAGAGCTATCCCCGATGATGACCTGGAGGTAAAGAATCCATTCGCTTCCTTTGGCTTTCACTGTAAAAAAGTTCAAGGCTGCAGTAGAAGTATAGAAAATTCTAATTAAAAAAATTGGTCTTGAGAATGCTTTGAAGACTTACTCAAATGCAATGAGACAAATGGTTATAAAATGTGGGTGTGAGACAGGCACCTGGGTGGCTCAGGTGGTTAAGCGTCTCCCTTTGGCTCAGGTCATGATCCTTGGGTCTTGGGATTGAGCCCCACATCAGGACCCCTGATCAGCTGGGAGTCTACTTCTCCCTCTCCCTCTGTGTGCTCAGACATTCTCTCTCTCTCAAATAAATAAAGTCTTTAGAGAGAACACAGATTTGAGAATAAATAGATGCAACATGTATGTAGCATTTGGGAATGTCTTGAGGATTTCTCCATTTAAGGGCAAGTTGTACATTTGCATAAAGGTGACAATTTTATTTTCTCCTCAATAAATTTAGATAATTTAATAGTAATAATAATAAGAGTAATATTTGAGATTGCTTATATCATATTTTTATCAGAATATTAGTCTTTCATGGAGGTTATTTTATTTGCTTTTTTGAAAAGATGTATTTATTTATTTTAGACAGAGAGAGAGGGGAAAATGAGCAGGAGGGACAGAAGGAGAGGGAATCTCAAGCAGATGCCACACTGAGCACGGAGCCCCATGTGGGGCTTGATCTCACGACCCTGAGATCACAACCTGAGCTGAGACCAAGAGTCAGACGCTTAACCGACTGCGTCACCCAGGCACCCCTATTTCATTCACTTTTAGTTATCTTGAAGACCTGAAGTATATTAAAAATCCTTAATGAGTCCTGCAGAAAGCCATTGACAGAAGTTGAATTCTCACTCTACAAATGGACTTTGCTGACTTGGTCAACCAGTCCTCCCACTAAGAACCCCGTTCTCGGTTTTAGCAGTCACGGGCTGCCTCCAGCATGTCACGGGGTACCAGGCGTAGAGTGCAAAGTTCATCGGGCTCACAGCCTGATGGTTTAGGTGCAATCATGCTCTACTACCTCTGAACTACCTTATCCTTAAAAAGTTACTTATAATCTGCATTAGCATCATTAATAGAATAAATATCTGAATGTTATTTTCAGGCACATAAGGGTGTACAGTAGAATGGAGATTAATTTCAAATTGCGGTTTTGATATACGCTGGTCCAGGTTGTTCACATGAGTATATTTTATCTCATTTCCTGGGTTCTGAATTGTAGCATGCTACATCCCCTCGTCTCCCTTTTCTTCTCCTGTATCACTGCCTCAGCCCCCATCTCAATTTCATGTTTAATTTCATCTCTCTGTGAGACAGCCTAGATATCTGCCATTGCAGGTAAGTAGGGCCTAAATGCATCATTGTTGATTTATTCTGATGTAAACCCTGGGGCTTTTCTGCCTCTCACTCATCTTGCCTTCCTTTACAGAGATACTGGGATTTTTACCACTCTCTCTTCACCGTGTGCAGTAACTCTCCAAGGACTCTCATGCATTTATCGAGATGCGCCATTCGAAGAACGTTGCACAACAGATGTCACCGAGCAATTCCTTTACTTTCCCTCCCATTGTCATTGAAAAAGTACTTGCTTTTAGAGCCAGAGGGAATCATTTATTAAGCCTTATGAGACAGAAGTTCCCAATCCTAGATATTTAAGTGGACTCACCAGGTAGACACAGTTTGCATAAATAAAATGGTACTTGGGTTGATTATAACACTTCAGGGATTTCAAAACACTTGACAAACTCTGTGTTATTAATTCTAGGGTATCACAGTGAGGGGAAATAAACAAGAAGTAAAGTTAAGGAATTCTCAAAGACAGGAATGTATCCAGAAGGTACTGACGGCAGTAATAACTAATAGGTATGGTGTTTTTACTTGGTGCCTGATATATTTTTATAAAATTTGTCATATATCATCTCATTTGAAATGGGACCCAGTTTTTCTTACAACCAATCTCATTCTCTCCCTTTTTAGTAGTAGGATTACATTACTGTTTAGTTGGCGAAATCATAGGCTTTGTGAGTTGCCTCTTAATCTCAGTGGCTTCCTCCAATGTGCCCTCCCACCACTGTTAACGCTTAACAGAGATTATGGTCACTAGTCTTACAAACTCCTATCCCCACTCTAAGTTCTTTGACTTATTTTTAGTGAAGAGAGCATACGAGCCTCATCAAAACAAGATCTTTGAGTTAAAGTGGAAACCAAAATCAAAGACCAGTCCATTATCAGTCAAAAAATGGACATTTCAACATACGCTTGTTGAGCCAGAGACTGGAGATGGCATGAGGAGTCTACAGCGAGGACTCCTGCCCTCCAGAATCTCACCGTTTAGCAGAGGATCCGGACATACAGGCAGGAAACTGCAATGTCGAATGTCAGGGGCAACAGTACAGGGTGCTTGTGTTTTGAAGTCATGTTTCTGACCTGAAGTGTGATTCTCTTTTTAAGCACAAATAGAAAGAATGAAGGAATCATGTGACCCAGAGGGAGGTCCCACCGCTGTTAGTGTAAATGTATTCACTTTCTGTTTCTCTGAACATCTAGAAACTCTTTAGTATAATTTCCTGTTTAGTACCCCCTTTAAGAAAAAAATATTGCACACTCAATGGCTCCCATGTACGCGACAAGAAAGTTTAGTAAGATGTGTACAAGGAAGAGTGAAGGGAAGAACTCCAGTTGATGACTTGGTCTCATTGTGTAACAGACTGACATCTCAGAGTAATTCGGCTGGAAGATAAGGAACACTTTGCTAGTGATGGTTGGCTACTGACAGAGCAAATAGACTTTCTGAAAATAAAGTTTGAGAAACTTGGAAAGATAAGTGTATCAGGCTTGTCAGGTAGTGGTTTGCAGAAAGTGAAATGTAGTTGATTAACCTCTGGACCTCAGGGTTCATGAGGCCAACTTTTCTTTGCTTTTTTGTTCTTGCTAATCACTTTTAAGTAAGCTCCTTGCCTCTTAGCAACACTTCTTTAGAAGTTAGAGCAGAAATAATTAAGCACAAACCAATCTATTTGCCAGGTGTGAGCAGGTTTCTTGTATTTGTGTGGTTCTTCATCTTTTTTTTTCTTCTGAGAGAGAGTAAGAGAGAGAGAGAATACAGAGAGAGAGGGAGAAGCAGACTCCCTGCTGAGCAGAGAGCCTGATGTAGGGCTCGATCCCAGGACCCTGCGATCAAGATCTGAGCCAAAGGCAGATGCTTAACCAACTGAGCCACCCGTGTGCCCCATGGTTCTTCATCTTACTTAACTTTAGAAGATTGACTTTTGAGTAGAGATCATGTGAAATATTCCACCAGCCCAACACCTAGACTGTGCTTCAAAACTGGGATTCTCACACGTCCTGTGTCCTGTAGGAAAAATCATAGGTAGATACAATGTTCCTGCTTTCCTTCAGTCTTACTCAGATATTTTGAGAGAACTAATTTGTACTAAAACAAGATCTATATTGTGGAATAGGATGCTGAATTTGTATGAACTATATATATACATATAAAACACCGATCCTTCAAAAAATAGTTTGTTTGCAGCAATTGGCGTTGGAACACATCCTCGAATGGGGTGCAGGGGTGCATGCTGCCCTAACCTTCAGGAATATTCCGGCCGACAAATTTGTGATGCACTGTCTTTGTCAATAAAACACTGAGGACAAAGGAAGAGGGGGTTCCTTGCATTAGGAGATGTTTCTCAATCTGCTTGCTAGTGCTTAAACATTTCATGTTAATTAGTGCATAATACGTGCCTACTTGTTTTGAATTGTTTACTCATACATTTAAAGTTATTTCTCTTTATCTTTGAAGTTTTATTTAGAGGACATAAATAAAGCTCTTGTTTCCTTTGATCTTTGGGAGTTGTTTATCGACCGATAAGACTTTTTTCCAATTGACTGCAGTAAGAGTTCTGAAGGTAACTCTACATATTTCATTGCTGTCTTCAATATTTAGAAACCAAAAGAGAATGAGGAAATGTGCCTATAAATGAATAATATTTTCAAAAGAAAGTTAAAGGGTAAACACAAATAAAAGCCAGACTGTAGGAATAAGAGGTTTTTGGATTTTTTTAAAAGATATATTTAGAGAGAGCAAGTGGGCACCTGTAAGGGGGTGGGGGTGGGGGAGGGGAGGTGGGGAGGAGGGACAGAGGGAGAGAAGCAAGAGTCCCTGCTGACTGGGGAGCCCAACTGTGGGCTTGACCTCACAGCCCTGAGATCATGACCTGAGCCAAAATCAAGAGTCAGATGCTCAACCAACTGAGCCACCCAGATGCCCCAGAAAAAAAAGAGTGTTTTAATAATAATAAAGAAATGTTACCACACAGTCCTTCTCTCCGGCCTGTCTCCATCTCTGTCGTCCTGGTCCTTTCATTCCCCTTCAGTCTCCCCATTCACACAACCCCAGGCGACAGCAACAGAGGAAATGATGTCCTCATGCTGCTTTTGTAACTTTCTGTAAATAGTCATTTAGTGGCCTGAAAAAACAAACTTCTTCTCTTTTGTGAGTTACATGTGAGGAAAGATCTTTAATATGAGGGAAGACCACCTATCCAGTGTTCTCCCCTTCTCAGGATCTAAACCCGCTTGTGTTCTATTTCTTAATCATGTAGTGTTACATTGCCACTTTGTCCTCCATCCTGAACCCAGTGGCTTCTAATAAAAAACACAGCAGTCGAAAACTGATTGTGTGGATAAGAAAAGTAACAAACCACTTGCGGTGGGTTATCAATCCTGGAAAGAACAGCTGAGACTTATGTTTTTGCTACTCAATCTGATTGTGAGGAACTCAAGAAGTTTTAAACAGGCACACTTTCAAAACTTTAAGAAAAACAGTCCAAGTGATTCACTCTTTTTCTTTGAAGCCCAGACACTGTATCTGGAAGAAATTTGTTGTCACTCTCCTCAGAGTATAAACATTATGCGGTACAGTTACATGTTAAGAGTTTTAGCTCTGGTACCCGTCCACCTGGGTTCATCTTCTGACATCCAATCTTATCTGATCCATTATCTAGGGAAAACAATGCCCTTGCTCCCTGACTCAGTTTCCTCATTTATAAAATAGGAATAATAATGGTATCTACATCATAAAAATTTTACAGAGGTGTAGAGGAGGAAAAAGTTTTCCTTGACTCTCTTAGGATCTCAGGTTAGGTCTGTAAATTTTTTTTTAAAGATTTTATTTATTTATTTGACAGAGAGAAACACAGCTAGAGAGGGAACACAAACAAGGGGAGTGAGAGAGAAACCCAACCTCCGCAAAGAGGAAGCCTGCTTCCTGCCCAGCAGGGAGCCCGATGTGGGGCTTGATCCCAGGATCCTGGGATCATGACCCGAGCTGAAAGGCAGACACTTAATGACAGTGAGCCAGGCACCCCAATAATTATTATTATTTAGGGAGAGTTTTCTACCAGTAGGGTGATGTATTCTTAGGATGAAGCTATCAAAGGTGATACATGGTAGATTTTTGCTCACATTGACAAATATTTATTGCACTCGTACCGTGCACTAGGCACTTTGCTTGGGGTTGGAATCAATGGGGGAAACAAGACAAACCAGGTCCCTGGTTTTGAGGTGGGAGATGCAGGTTGAAATAACACGGGTTTGGATGATTAGCAAACAAGTGAATTAATTTTCCCTTTTGCAAATGAGTTTATCAAGGATGCAATGACTCCTTTTATTATTTCAGAAAGACTGAGGAAGGCTTGAAATGTATCTACAACAGGGTGGAGTTTTCATCTTTTCCTCTTCAATGAGGGAAGAGTAGGTGGAGGTTAACGTTGCAGCAGGAGGAATGTAGACGAGCAGCGTGATTCCTGGAGGTTGGGTTACTGCCCATCAGAACGAATGAACAAGGAGAGTTAAATTATTGTTTCACTTTCAAGAATTTATTCAGCAGTACTACGTGCGTGGTTCCGCAAAGTAAGTGGAGGAGGACGGGGTGTTGATGCCAATTCACCCCAAGATTCACCATCAGAGGTGCCATGTTTTTGTTTGTTTTACTAAGAAGAATAAAAAATATACAGTGTTTTTTTAATTAGCTACTATCTAATTGAATTAGTTTTCTGTCAGCCAGCTGTAAAATGGTTGATTAGAGATGGTTTTCAAAACCTATATATATTTTTTTAAAGATTTTATTTATTTGACAGAGAGAAACACAGCGAGAGAGGGAACACAAGCAGGGGAAGTGAGAGAGGGAGAAGCAGGCTTCCCGCCGAGCAGGGAGCCCAATGTGGGACTCGATCCCGGGTCTCCGGGATCATGACCTGAGCCAAAGGCAGTGGCTTAACCAACTGAGCCACCCAGGTGCTCCTCAAAACCTATATTTTAGTGATAAATTGCCTTCTTAATATTTTTAATCATATCTCTCACCAGTGCAAAGCAATACATGAAATATGAAAAACTACCATTCAAGAAAGTTGTTTTCTTTCCTTTTGTTTCTTTTTCTTAGCAACATTAAGTGGATTATGTGTGCCCAAAACTCTTCTTTAGTAATTGGTTTTCTCAGATATAGGTATGTCTCAATGATAGTGGATAACAATTATGCAAATATACACTAATCCAGCCAAGGAAATAAAGTAATGATGCAACCTTGTACTTCCCAAGTTAAAGACACTAGTGGATTAGTTCTTAGTGCTTAGGGAGTATGACGACTTGACCAAACAGAACTATTACGGAGGTTTTAAGAATGTCTTCCAAGTAAAAGTTAGGTACCAGGGGCCTTCTCAAGGTCCAGGCGTCCAGACACTGTTCTGAGTCACAAGAGAAGATGTTTCCTCAAGACCCCATTCAAGATTCAGGGGAACCTAAAAATCAGTGTCTTATTGACAAAAGGTGGGGACCAATGGAGTTCACCATCAACTCCATTCAGAGAGCAAGACATACAATTGAGCTGCCCTTCTAAGCACAGACTCTCCCGGCTAGGTCCCAGCAGAAGGACTTTGGTGGGCTACATCAGCTGAACTCCTGCCCTCTGGCTTCCTGCTGGGTTCAGTCAATGCCAAGACACAAATGCCAAAGGCTGAAGGGCAAGAGGAAATGGAGGCTGGAATCCTTCCTGGCTCCCACCCTGCTGTGCCTCCACTTGACGGCAGCTGAAGTTCCTTGGCTAGGCACAGGTCCTATGAGAAGCACGTCTCCTCAGCGACTGTTTTCCTTGAGGGGATAGTAACTGCTTCCTCTGCTTGTTCCTTCAGACCTAGGAGAAGTGGAGGCTTCCTCCTGTTGTTTGTGTCCCAGGTACTTCCTTATTCTTGGCTACCCACATTTCAATAAGCTGTACTTGATGAAATTCTCTTCAATCACCCCATGGAGCATATAGTTCATTTCCTGTAGGGATGGTGACAGATGCATGAGCGCACGTTAGACTGTGACAAGCCAGAGAGAGCCTGGGTGGTGGTTCAGATGGTAACTGTTGGCGGCCTTGGGGGAAGACAGGTCACTGTGACCAAATGTCACTGGGAAGACTTGAGCTGTGATCTGAAGAAGGGTGGGGTTGGTAGTAGAGTAAGTAGGAGTGGGGCAGTGGAGGGGTGGCCATTAAGGTAAGTCAGTCGCCTTGGTTGGAATATATGACAGGTGTTCACTAGCACCAATTAGACAACCTTAAAGGAAGAAGGTGAATATTTGTTGTAGAGAGTAGAGGATGAGGTTGGCAGGCCTGGGCGGATCAAATTAGGAAGTATCTTAAACCATGGAGCCGCACTGTTAGGGAACCTATGGAGAATTATTGTATAATTGCTCTTTTTCCAACCTTATAACTTCTATGGTAGTAATAATTATGATACTACTACGTACCATTTATATGGTATTTTATAACGTTCAGAGAACCTTCATGGTGTTTCAAACACATAATTGCCTTTACCATTCCCCTCAACTCCTCTTACCTGCTCCCCCCATAAAATTCTGAAAATTTAGACATAAAAAAGTGTAAACATGACATTAACTAACCCTCTTCTTCTTGTGTAAGCCACTCCAATCATATGGAATGATTTGTTAGAGCAAAAAAATGACTCTATAGCCTTGCATTTTTTTTTAAGGATTTTATTTATTTGACAGAGAGAAACACAGCTAGAGCGGGAACATAAGCAGGGGGAGTGAGAGAGGGAGAAGCAGGCCTCCTGCCAAGCAGGGAGCCTGATGTGGGGCTCGATCTCAGGACTCTGGGATCATGACCTGAGCTGAAGGCAGACACTTAATAACTGAGCCACCCAGGCACCCCTAGCTTGCATTTTTCAATGTATTTTTTTATTTATTTGTGAGAGAGAACACAAGTGGGGAGGTGGGGCAGAAGGAGAGGGAGAAACAGACTCCCAGCTGAGCAGGGAGCCCAACACAGGACTCAATCCTAGGACCTTAGACAAAGACCTGTGCCAAAGCCAGACATTTAACCAACTGAGCCACCCAGGTGCCCCAAACCTTGCATTTTTTTAAATATCAAAAGCTAAAGAATGTATTTTTTTATACTGCACCAGGGAGGAAAAAGGAAATCTTTCTTCCAAGACATGAGAAGGTGAAGAACAGAGACAGAATTTGAAGTTCTAGGACTGCATATAATTCTCACATGGGAATGTTCAAATGATAAATTGCTTACAGAAACACTGACCTGATTACCGTCCTTCAGGGGCCCCAGGACTCCCAACACTGCTGAATGTTGCACAACAACGAGACCCCTTAGGATGATCCACCAGGGTAAGCTTGGGCGGCTGCATATGGTTTCTAAGTAACCTTTGAGTAGTTCTACTGAGAAACTTATGACCTGTAATGGCAAGATTTATGCCATCTCAGACTCATGCCATCTTGCTTATGTAAACTGCTTGCGTCAGCTATCTTGCTTCTGTAAAAATTACTTGCTTCAGCATTGCTGGACCACTCCCTCCCCTGTTCATGTCCTTGAAACTCTGGGAGGCCCCCAGATACTGCAAAGTGCCCCTGTTTGTACTGGAATGTTAGGGCCTGCTTAGCTTCAAGGCCACCATAACAACCTCTGAAACTCCTGATGATTTAGGCCTCTACATATCTAAGACCCCCTGGTGATTCATGCCTTTACAAGGCCGTGTTTACCAAAGGAGGGCAGTTGAGTCAAGGAACCATTTGTGCATCTTGCTTCAGTTCCTGGAATATGTGCCTATGTGTGTGGGGGGGTGTGAGGGGGTCAAAATGTTATCTCACCCAACTTCTCTGTAACTTGTTTGTCCTTGACTATAAAAGCTGCGCTGAAAGTATGCTCGGGGTCTCTGAGCGTGACCGGTAACGTCCGCACGGAGGCCCGGGTTCGAACCTGACAATAAACGACCCTTGCCGCTTGGCTTTGACTCTGGACTCTGGTGGTCGTCTTTGGGGGGGTCTCGGAATTTGGGCACAACACTACAATAAAGATACCTACAAAGGAAACAGAAGTGTTTGCTCCCATTGTAAGCAACACGGTGCCACCCCGCCCCCTGCTCTGGGGCCAAATATGGATTTTGAAATTCAGCAGTTTGGGATTTCAATCTGGATCGTGCGGCTTAATATCTGTGTGAGTCTGAGTCAGTTTCTTAACCCAACTGTCAATTTCTGTACTTGGATAGAAGAGATGAACAATCTGATTTACAAGGCTCTTGGGAACTAAATGAAATGATGCATGCAAAGCATCTAAGGCAGGGGCCCGTATGTAGTTGAACCCCAGTAAGTGCTCAGATGCTCCATGGGTCGGCTATGTGTGTGTGGAGGGAAGAGCATGATGTAGAATATTCTGGAGGACATACGGTTTCCAAGACATTCATGTGCACAGTCGGAGAATTGACTTGTGGTTTTTACTGCATATTATTTAACTATGATGATTTTCCTGTGGTACAACTCTCTTGTGGCAAGCTGATCTAAGCTCATTGGATTTTGGTTTTCTGCTCTTTGTAGCTTGGCCTGAAGGGGGCAGTGTAGAACTTTCTCCCTGCCCTGAGTTGTCGCTGCTAACTTGAGGAGCTCTCATAAAATACAGCCCCTGGAGAAAGTTAAACAGGAAAGCTCGATGAAGGCAAAGAGTATTTATTCTATGGCAACTTTGATTAATCTTCTGGTTACAGTTCCAAACAAATCTGCTCTGGTCTTCATTGGAAAGAGGTCTGGGAATCAGGAAGAGATCTTAGAACTACAGGTCTCTGTCCTCTGGCTATGTAATAGGGAAGGAAAAACATTTGCACTTGGTTTCTCTTTGTGTAACCCTGAGATAGACAACTTCATTAGGAATTTCATTCATTTGATGTCCCTTCTTTCTGTCCTACTTTCCTCTCTCTTTCTCTCCCTGGATCTCCCTGGATCTCCCTTCCTCTCTTCGTCTCCCTTGTCTCTTTGTCTTCTTTCTTGGGTGTGTTTTTTGGGTATTTATCTGTTTGCCTGGCCGGGATCTCAGTGTAAGCCATGCAGAGGCTATGCTGGTGCGTTCCTGGGTCACAATTCAACAACTGTGTGTCTTCTGCAAAGGGGACGTTTCAGACATCCAGAAACTGGGAAGTTGTGTGCTTCTTTCTCCTCTAATTTTTTGGTTCTATGTTCTTGGTCTGAAAGCCACAATTATGGAGGAGTTGATTTCCTTTTTAACCTTAGATTACAGGTGCCAGATCATGAGCGAGGTAGAAGGCACAACTACCAAAGAAGCAACAAGGAGAAAAGCTTTCCAGATGAGGCCTGCGGCTTCGATCTGCCTACCCTGGCGCCTTCAGGGAAGGGCCTGCTCATGCCACCTGGGTGCCTGGTGTCCCATATGTGGAATAGTCAACCAATGGCATCAGAAAGGTCCCAGAGGTTCTCCCTTTTGGAAAAGCATGAAAGAATTCCTTCCTGAAACAACCTAACAGAATAGCTGGCCTCGCAGACTAGCAAGGGGAGTCCGCCCTGTGGCTCGTAGACCCCACACATGCCAGAAAAGTATAGGCACACACATATCCAACAAATGGCTGTTGAGTTGCAATGTGGTGATATTTGAGTTGGTTTCCAATAGGTCTTAAACATTTTTTTTGGCCTTGGGCTGACTGACTCATTTAACTTGTACTCCCTCTATGTGTATAGTCTGCCTTTCTTCCTCCCCCGTCCCTCCCTCCCTTCCACCTTTCTTTCCTTCCTCTCTCTTCCTCTTTCTTTCTTCCTTCCTCTCTCTCTTCCTCCGCCTTTCTCTCCCTCTTCCTTCCTTCCTTTCTTTCTTTCTCTTTCTTTCTTTCTTTCTTTCTTTCTTTCTTTCTTTCTTTCTTTCTTTCTTTCCTCTTTCTATTTTATTTCTTCTTCCTTTCTTATTTAGATATTGCATGGTGCTCAATCTGAGCTTCTTGGGATGACAAAAATGTGGCATGTCACCTCACACCTTTGGCAGGCAATACTAACAAATCAAGATATTCTCTCCTTTTAAGGCCAGGCTCAGTCTCAGACTCCCCGTGAACACAGTTTCTAGAGGGCCAGCATCATGTCTATTTGTCATCTCTGGGTTCTAGTCTCAAGGTACTCACAGGCTCATGGTCAGGAGTTATGTAAATAAAAATCTGGCAGAATTGGGCGCCTGGGTGGCTCAATGGGTTAAAGCCTCTGCCTTCAGCTCAGGTCATGATCTGAGGGTCCTGGGATCAAGGCCCGCATCGGGCTCTCTGCTCATCAGGGAGCCTGCTTCCTCCTCTCTCTCTGCCTGCCTCTATGCCTACTTGTGATCTCTCTCTCTCTCTGTCAAATAAATAAATAAGATCTTAAAAAAAAATCTGGCAGAATTGGAAGGCAGATGATGATGACTGGCACAGGGTCTTTTTTTTTCCCCTTTTTCTTTCTTCCTTTTTTTTTTCTTTTCTCTTCTCTTCTTTTCTTTTCCTTCTTTTCTTTTCTCCTCCCTTCCCCTCTCTCTTTATCTCTTCTTTCCTTTCTTTGAAGAAACACAAAATTCATTCAACAAATATTTGTTGAGCCAATGCTGAGTATTTAAAAGTGAATAATGGAGTGCCTGGTTGGCTCAGTGGGTTAAGAGTCTGCCTTTGGTGCAGGCCATGATCCCAGAATCCTGGGATTGAGCTCCACATTGTGGTCCCTGATCAGTGGGAGCTTCCTTCTCCCTCTCCTTCAGCCTGCCCCTCTGCCTGCTTGTTCTCTCTCTCTGTCAAATAAATAGATAAAATTTTTAAAAAATAATAAAATAAATAATATAAAATAAGACATAAAATGAAAAAAATAAAGGTGAATAATGGCAGACAAAGTCCCAGCCTACATGGGGCACTGATAAGGTAATGGTTCTCACTATGGACTCACATTGGAACATTTAGGGTGCTTCAAGAAATATTAGCACCCACCCCCAACTTACTCTTTAAAAGGCCTTAATAAGCTCATTATATCATGTTAAAAAATGTCTGTCTGCATATCTGTCTCTCCAATTAGTTTGGAAGGAGCTGTAGTCTTTTTGGTTTTTCGTTTTTTGTTTTAATTAAGGTAAAATTTACACACAGCAAAATACATGAGTTTTAAATATTTAGTTGGATGAAGTTATACAAACATATATGCCTGTGTGATCAGCACTTTAGTGAAGATAAAGAGAACATCTATTGTCCCAGGATGTTTCTTTCTGCCTCTTTCCAGTAAACCCTCACCTCCCATAGGCAACGCTATACTATTTCTGTCACCAGAGGTTAGATTTGCTTCTTGAGAACTTCATAGAAATGGAGTTAAATAGCATATACTTTTTTGTGTTTGACTTTTTTCTCTTAACGTAATATTTTGAGGTTCATCCATGGTTTTACATGTATCAGTAGCTTGTACCTCTTTATTTCTTAGTAGTGTTCCATTGTATGAATGTATGCAAGTTGTTTACCCATTCCTCTGCTGGTACACATTTGAGTTGTTTCCAATTTGGGGTAACAATAACTAACTAATAATGGTAACTTTTATTTTTCAACTTGGGTAGGCTATGGTGTCCAGATATTTGGTCAAGCACCAGTTTTGACAATGCTGAGAAGATATATATATATACACACACACAAATATATACATATATACATGTATATTATATATTTAGCATTAATAAAAATATATGTAGTTAGCAGTGGTTAACATTTAAATCAGACTTTGAGTTTACTCAGACTCATAATACTCCATATTATAGGGGCAAATTATCTTTTAGCATATGGGTGAGCCTTATCCAATCAGTTGAAGGCCTTCAACTGAAGACTGAGGTCACCAGTCTTTTCCTGCCTTCAGGCTGCCTTCAAACTCACAATGAAAACATAAACTCTTCTCTGGGTCTCCAGCTTGCCAGCCCCTACAATAACATAAGCCAATTCCTTAAAATAAATCTCCCCTCTCTCTTTGCACATTCATATACATCCTACTGGTTCTCTGTCTCTGGAGAACCCTGAATAATACAGTGCAATACAATAATACAGTAATAAAACCTACCATAAACATTCTTCTTCAAATCTCTTTGTGGATGCTTTTCTATTTCCCTTGAGTAAATAGGAGTAGAATTGAAAGACCAGTAGGCACATATTTAACTTTATAAGCAAGTGCCAGGGACACCTGGGTGTCTCAGTAGGTTAAGCTCTGCCTTCGGCTCTGGTCATGATCTAGAGTCCTGTGACTGAGCCCCAGGTGGGGCTCCCTGCTCAGCGGAGAGTCTGCTTCTCCCTCTGCCCCTGACCTGTTCGTGCTCGCTCTCTCGCCCGCTCTCTCGCTCTCTCTCTCAAATACATAATTTAAATCTTTAAAGAAAAAATAAAAACAACCTTAAAAAAAGTGCCCAACAGTTTTTCTTGATGTACATTTTTTTCCCACCCATCAGCAATATATGAGAGTTTTGGCTTCTATATGTTTTTGCCAACAATTAGTGGTGTCAGTCTTTTTAATTTTTAGCTATTTTGATGGCAGTGTATTCATGTCTTTGTAGCTTTAATTCACATTTCTCTGAGGGCTAAAGATGTTAAATAGCTTTTATGTACTTATTGGCTATTCATGTATCCCCTTGGGTGGACTGCCTATCAAATATTTTGCAATTTGTTCCCTTTTGAATTTCAACTTGTAGCATTTAGCAGTCACTTGATATAAAACTATTGAATTAATAAATAAAAGAATATTATATTGTTTATCATCAGTGATTGTTCCGATATGATTATTAAGTCTCTGTCTAGCTGTTTACAATGCTTATTAAAGTGCTTAGTATAACGCCCGAGACAGTCAGCAGCCAACAATGGTAGCTATTAGCGCCATCTCGATTTTATAAGCAAGGAGATAAAGATCAGAAAAGTTATGTAACTTGAGCAAAGTCACCTAATTACTCTCAAAATTGCTACTCCGCTCTGGACTTCTCAAATTCTGTATTTTACGTCCCAATTTTTGTTGTTGTTGTTGTTATTAGTAGCCTGACCAATTAAATATTAGATTCACCATTAAAAGTGTTTCTTTATTCACTCTTTTAACTATCATTTATGGCAAATCTAATATGACAAATGTAATGGTGCTCATCATTTTACATGTTTTAGTACACTTAATTCTCACCACAACCTAATGAAGAAAGTACTGTTATTTGTATTTTCCAGATAATTAAATTACAGTGCAGAGAAGACAACGTTAATTAAGAGGTATAGGCAGGACTCAAGCTCGATTCATCCCATACAATGCCCATGTGTTTTGCTTTGTTTTTATTTTTTATTTTTTATTAATATTTTAAAATATTTTATTTATTTGACAGAGAGAGACATAATTAAAGAGGGAACACAAGCAGGGGGAGTGAGAGAAGGAGAAGCAGGCTTCCTGCTGCGCAGGGAGCTCGATCCCAGGACCTCTGGATCGGGACCTGAGCCGAAGGCAGATAGATGCTTAACAATTGAGCCACCCAGGCGCCCTATTGTTTTTAAATCACTATACAAGACTATTCCTTAGGACAAGGTTAATTTGGGACATGTTGCATTTGAGGGGCTATGGGACAGAAAGGAGGAGAAGACCAGGAAAGCTGAGACACTTAAGAGAGAGTTTGCAGGTTGGGTGGTGGCGGGGAAGGGTCCCTGGGGGGTGGCGTGTAGTAAGACTGTGTGCATTTAGCAAACCATACTGGGAGAGGTGTGTTAGAAGTGGTTAGAGAAGGTGCTAAATATATCCAAAGATGGAGAAATTTCAATGGTTTAATTTCAGAAAGTTCTACAGCAATAAGTCTATAATGATAAACTCTTCTGATCTATGATAGTTTGTCCCTAAGATACCCCACGATCTTCTGGCCTCTCTTTGCTCTTAAAGTCCAAGGTAAGTGCATTGGGGTTACCTGCCCAGGGTCCCAGTGGCTCACAGTCATTCTGAAAATCCCTTCTCTGTTTACTGGAAACCCCAGCTGCCCCCTCAGGGGTCCCTTAGGTCAGACAGGGACTAATCCCTCCTTCTGCTCAGATTTCACTCTCCTAAATGGGAAGCATGATGAGCAAGGAGTGAGTCAGCTCCTTTCAGCTCGCCCTACCCAGGGCCGGTGTTATTCTGTGTTATCTTAGTGCTCCGTCGGGGTGAGTAATCGTGCCCAGCCCGAAGTTCTGACCCTGGGAAACAGGTGCAAGCTTCTAAAGGAGGCCTTTGTGACCATAGCAGGAGGTTAGCTGAAATGCAGTCTATATTTACTCCTTGCAACAGAATATTTTTTGGACAGTGGTCTGCCGGACATTCAGGTTCCCTAAAACTTGATCTCCGCACTGATAACATGGGCATCACAGAAACACCAGCAAGTGCCTCGCCTGGGCCCAAGGGCCAGCCCAGCCTGCGGAGAGGTGCACGGCGGGTCCGAGCCAAAGACGTCCTCCTGAGACTCCAGAGAGGCCAGGGCAGTAGGTGACCCGGAGTGACTAAGCCAGGCCCTGCCTACTAGGCTGCACACACAAACATGTTTTTGAAGCCCTTTATACGCTCAGCAGGGAACACGCTGTTCTCTCTGGGAGGTTGCCAGAAACTTATGAGAGAGTGAGATCAATGCCAAGAACAGACACCAAGGCCTGTCTCCTGCCTCAGAAGGGGACACTGTGTGGTGCCGGGTTGCCACCGCCCCTCCTTGCTCCTCTAGCCTTCCACGCCAAGCCTGCAGGCTGTTTCCCTGCACTTCTCAACCCATAGAGTAGTTTTGAAGTGATTGCTAGAGGCCACTGTACACCTTTGGACAACTGTGATTATGCTATCCAAAGCCAAATGCAAATATGTTTCTTCTACTTTCATTTGTTTTATATGTCAGCAGCTCAGGCCGTGGACGTTGGAGGCAGCACCCAAGGAAAATAACCACCAACCTTGCCCATGTTAACCAGGCACAGCAGAGTCTGAGTGCTATTCTCCCAAGGTAGCCCTCTGCTCTAGCTCTGGCAAGAAACACAAAGGTTATTTGAAATCCAGCCAGTGCAAGCAAAGTGAAGACTTTGATCCTCTTTCAGAGGTACTAGATGTCTCTCCAATTCTCTTCTAGAGTCTTGCAAATCCTCATCATCTCTATCATGGCCCAGGTCTAAAACCAAATTTTTAAAAAATGTTCTTCCTTTATAATAAAACCTCTAAGAATCCAGTGCCAATTTTTAGAGTATTTTTTAAGTGAGTTCTTCATGTATTTTCTGTATTTGTACAGGGTATGGTTTCTTTGAAAACGCTTTGTTTAGTTCTTTTAAGTTTCTAAGATTCAACTGTTTTTCTGGTTTATGAAATTGACATTAACTAAGAGACATCACATGGCATCAACTACCTGAAAGGTAGGCATTCACTAATTCCTCTATCCATCCATCTACCCACATAATGTTTTCTGAGTTTAAAGTCCCCACAAGTGGAGCACCTGGGTGGCTCAGACGTTAAGCATCTGCCTTCAGCTCAGTCATGATTCCAGGATCCCATAATTGAGCCCCGCATTGGGCTACCTGCTCAACGGGAAGCCTGCTTCTCCCCCCTCTCGCTCCCCCCTGCTTGCGCTCCCTCTCTATTTGTGTTTATCTCTGTCAAATAAATAAACAAACTCTTTAAAAAATAAAAGATAAAAAATACATTAAAAAAAATAAAGTCCCTGCAAATAACTAACCAGCCTTTATAGGTCTGAAGCTGAGAACCTACCGTAATTAAGAGATGATAAGTGTCACATAGATCCTCTTGCTTATTAAGTGACTGAAAATAGAAAAGCTCAGGGGAGAATGGTCTGTGTGAATGTGAAGGATTCTTCCATGGAGAAATCTCAAAAACCACATACAACTGCAAAATATGGAAAGCCAAGCCCAGGCAAGATAAGCTCATTCTGGGCGTGGGACCTGCTAATTGGTTTCACGTGTAAGTGGATGGAACCCTCATGGGGCCAGATATCAATATGGGGAGAGAAATGAGATCTTCCACTGAAGGAAATGTCTGAGTCAGACCGAAGGAGCTGTTAGGATACTGGGCTGTGGCTGGAATCGGTGCCGGTGTGAGGATGGCACTTGATTTAAGAGACCTTAATGGGTAAAAAAAGCTGAGTTGGACTGCCATTTAGCCATTTCCTAAGCACGACCTGGGACTATTCATTCACATGATGTAGTTATTCAGTAAATATTCATTGAGCCCTATTATGTGCCAAGCATGATATGAAGTGATGGTGATTTCCCTGCTTTCATAACATAACCTTGATTATTCTCTGGGCCTCGCTTCCCTAAGACAGCACCATACCTATGTGTGTTGTGTGGAGTTCATCTGCACTGTATGTGTGGTAAGATTCTGAGCGGGACTTTTCTCATTATCTCGGAACAGATGGAATGATAATTTGAGGATGGATAGATGATTATGATTTATTAAGAGACAAATTCATTCTGCTGCCCTCTCCTCACTCTCTACTCACAAATCCCGTCTTGATGGAACGATGGAATTGTCAATCTTCAGCCTCAGAAACAGTTCTTCATCTTCTCCTTCCACTCTTGGGGGGCAGGGGGGCACTTATTTTAAAATAAGCCAATGGGGTATTCCAAGAGGATGATTTGTACAGATTGTAGAGGGATGCCAGCAGGAAGTTGAGCCTGGAATGTCATTTTTCAGTTGGGTATCTACTTATGTAATAGATTTTCTAAGCTGCCCTTTGTGCCTACTTGGGCAGTGGGAGAGAGATCTAGAGATCTAGGGAGAGAATGTGGGGTAAAGAAAATGAGTAGTAGGGGAATAGGACACATACTCCCACTGTCTGGCAGGAAAAAGATGCATGAGTCTTCTACAGGTCAAGTGGACATCATGAAAGGCTTGAGTGACTGTGATGGAATCCCACCCTAGACCGTGATCACTGAGAGGAGAGACCCCCCAGCAGCAAGTCTATGGGGTGGATTACAATGGGCGTGGGAGCCCAGGGAGACTGGAAAGCTCTGTGGGGGCTGGTTTCCTGGGAAAGGCTGCTGTGCAGAGCAAAGACCTCCAAAGGGCCTTCCAAAGAATGATCAGGTGTCTCCCAGGAGGTGCTGCAGTGGACAGTCGCCTTGGAGGAAGGGAGAGATCACAAGGGCAGCCAGTGAGTAAAAGCATTTCTGTCTCCTTGGCTTCAACCTAGAAAGGGGCCCAGAAGATGACAGTTGAAGAGGAAAGCATCTGGAAGAGCCCCTGCTCCTTGCTCCTAGGGAGGAGCTGGACATTTCCATTGGACCGTTGGTTGAGAAACGGAGGTGGATGGTGCTGGAGTACGCCTTTCATAACCAGGAAACATCAGAGTGCCCGCATCTGCTGGAGGGGCCACTGAGGCTTGAGAAGGGGAGAGTGGATGGAGCATGATTTAAAGCCCTGACTGGAGAAAAATAAAACTTGATGGCGTCTGCAGCTGCTGAGTTCACAGTGTTCAACCAACTGCTGACAAAGGGCAAGGGCTCAGCAAACGGGCGGTGCTCCACAAACGGAAGATGGTGTTATTCCCGGTCACCTAAAGTGAAGAGACACTCATGACGACATATGTTTTGACATTGAAGAGCAAATAAGATATTCAATTGGTATTTTTGGTTTAGAAAAAAATTAGAATGTGTTCTTTATGGCTTCAGGTTCCCATTTTCATCATGGAAGGCTTCTCAGGATATTTCCTGAACTTTCTCACCACTTCCCTTTGCTGTGCGAGGCATTTGCCTTCTGTCATTTGGTAGATTCCCCCAGGGACTCAGGAGATCATAAAGGTCACCTATTCTCACCTCCAATTTAGTTAAGGATAAAATACTATTTAATTATTGGGAAAATACCTCAAGTTCTTTTTTTTTAAGATTGTATTTATTTATCTTGACAGAAAGAGATAGATAGATAGAGAGAGAGAGAGAAAGAGAGAGAGAGAGAGAGAGAGAGAGAGAGAGAACAAAGTGGAGTGGCAGAGGAAGAGAGAGAAGCAGGCTCCCTACTGAGCATCGAGCCTGACATGGGGCTCGATCCTAAGACTCCAGGATCATGACCTGAGTTGAAAGTAGATGCTTAACTGACTGAGCCACATAGATGTCCTGAAATTACCTCAAGCTCTTAAAAACAAAATGTCTTGCATAAGGGTATAGATAAAACAATGTCTGCAGGCTTTAGTCTGCAGAGAGGACACCAAGAGTCGCGATGTCATGAAGAAGGAAGAGGACATTCAGTTGGCACACAGGAGCCAGAAGACTTCCAGCCAACGTGCTGTTTCATGTGTTAGGCAACCCCACTTAGCATCCCTCTCTGCAGCTGTAAAATGGGGGTTTTCCCAAGGACCACAGAGAATAATTGCGAAGATTAAATACAATGATTATATAAAGCATGTAGCACAGTAGTGGGCACATAGTTGATGTTCGAGAAATAGCTTTGTTCCCATTTCCAAGGTTTCAGGGTCAGAAGACACCCCTGGGTAACAATAAAAGAACAGTATTTTCATATTTATTTCATCATTTATTGGTATCTTGGTATGAATACCCAAAGCTTATTTAAAAAGTGTTTAGAGGGTGCCTGGGTGGCTCAGTGGGTTAAAGCCTCTGCCTTTGGCTCAGGTCATGATCTCAGGGTCCTGGGATTGAGGCCCACATTGGGCTCTCTGCTCAGCAGGGAGCCTGCTTCCTCCTCTCTCTCTGCCTGCATCTCTGCCTACTTGTGATCTCTCTCTGTGTCAAAATAAATAAATAAATAAATAAGTGTTTAGAATTCAGAAAAAAAAATTAAAAATCATTGAAAATTGGTATATTTTGTATATAAAATGAATAAAGATGTATTATATAATATTGAATAAACAAATTTCAAAAATAAATATTGAACATATTACTGGCAAGAAAAGAGCAATAAAAATAAGTATACAAAATAAAATGTTACATAAAATGAAGAAAATCACTCTTGAAAAATGAAAATGAATTATTTGGTTTTTTGGCAAGTATGATCTTAAGAAGAAGGTGTATCCATGGTGTGATCTTTGAAGGTAAGCCTCGTGTTGGGGCAGATTTTTCCAGCCTCTAGAAAAGCTCTTTTATATTGTATACTAGTTGGGGGAATAGTGAAAAGATAAATACAAACTAAATCCAAGAATCTTTTTCTGATTTTTTTACTGACAAATAATCTCATGTCTATGTCATAAAATAAAGATAATCTTTAGAATTTTTTACTTTTAATAAAACTTCAATATTTTTAGTGACAGTGAGCTGTAGTTTTGGTTACCAAGGCCAGACAGTCAATTTGCGCGATGGCTAGTTCTTAGCTTCTGCGATGAAACAGCCTTTGTTCAAACAAACAGAAGAAATCAATCAGACAGATAAGGAGTTTCCACCCCGAACACTGATTACTTTCTGCCATCAATCTGACCCCATTCACAGTGCTGGTATCTTGAGGGTAAGACTGAGTCTTTGTTCCTTATAATTCCTTTTTAGGGAGCTCTTTTTTTACTTATTCCCAGAACGCTAAAAAGAAGAAGAAGAAAAAAACTACCCAACTTCTTTCAAGAAGAACTAGAGTGAATATGATCTGGGAAAATCTGGGTTAGTGTTTCAGTCTTTCTGTCCTACTATTCGGACACTTTTGAAAGATGAAGACTCCCTTTAACACTGGACTTAACTCTCTAGGTACTTTGCAAAGCATTAAAAACTCAGATTACCTATTTCTTTAATTACTGAAATAAGGACATCACACCGACAAAAATATTGGTGCTTTGGTAATTAACAATGAGTACCGAGACTTCCAGAATGTTGAAAATCGACACTGCATTCACTAATTAAAATCGTCTTGCTCAGAAAGTTTTTTTCCATTAAGCCACTAGAGTATCTAGATGACATTATAAAAATAAGTCCACACTGAGGGTACCTGGGTGGCTCTGAGGATGAAGTGGCGACCTTTGGCATGGGTCATGATTCTGAGGTCCTGGGATTGAACCAAGAGGGTGGTGGTGGTGGGGGGGGGGGTCCTTGCTCAGCAGGGGGTCTGCTTCTCCTTCTCCCTCTGCCTGCGGCTCCCCCTGCCCGTGCATGTGCTCTCTCTCTTGCTCTCTCATTCTCTCCCTCTCTCTGTGTCAAATAAATAAATAATATCTTTTAGAAGAAGGAGGAGGAGGAGGGAGAGGAGGGAGTGGTAGTGGAGGAGAAGGAAGAAGGAGAAGAAGAAGAAGAAGAAGAAGAAGAAGAAGAAGAAGAAGAAGAAGAAGAAGAAGGAAAAGCAGCAGCAGCAGCAGCCGCCACCACAGCAGGAGGAGTGGAAGTATAGTTCATACTGGCTTAAGGCAATTGTTTATGGGATATCCTTAAATACGGGAACACACCCAGGGCGTTTTCCCTTTAGACAGTGGTAACTTGGCATATATTGTTTATCAGCCTGGTAATCAAGAACATACAGTTACCAAGTTTATTGTTTTTTGAGGCTGGGCAATGGAACTAGAACAGCCTGCAAAGAGGAGGATAATTGGAATAGTAGGGTAGAACCTGGAAAGGGAGGTACAGCAGAGTGGCCCTGGGGTTGCCTCAGGAAGGCAAAGTGGGCTTTCTAGAAATATTGATGGAGACCAGAAAGGGCAGGAGGGTGGACAGACCACCTCATCTCTGCCACCACACCATGTTGGACCCCCTCCTGTGGTAGATCTCTTATACTAAGTGCAACTGAGAAAATTTATCTTAAAAAAGAGACAGTCCATTCTCTTACCAGCTCATGGAAGGAGGAAAATCATACATAGTATGTGCAAAATGAAGTGAAGAAAAGCGCAAGTTAATGCAGTCACAGACAATATTAAGAGAAAATAGAGCAGATGAGGTGCACAAGAAGTAATGGAAGGACGAGTGAAGGGATATATTTTGAGCCAGATTTTGAGTGGGTTGGTAAAGAGGAAATGTCTTTCCATACTGTAGGGAATACTATTTGCAAGCATATTCTCTTAGTCTGGGTGCCTGAGAAGAGAGTCTGAGTTTCATTATATAAGCACATGCTTTCTCGAGAAGCAGGGATAAGGAAGAAAGGAAGGATAGAAACATGTTACGGAGTCCTAGTTATAGGAAATTCAAAAGCTTGTTCAATTATGCTGAACATCTCAGAAAGTCCTTTGGTAGAAAGAAGGGCAAAGAATTCCTCTACTGACTTCTTTTGGTCACCTGTTTCTCGTCTCTGGTTTGCCCATGTGTTAACTGTCCCATCTTCCCTCCAGATAGCTGCTGGGATGAGAGTCAGTCATCAGAGCCGCTGTAGTTTCTGCCGTGACGAGAGGGATGGAGGCCATGTAAAGACCTGGCTTTTTCCTCCTACGATTTGCAGGGGAGACTGAGATGACCAGAGTGTTGTGTGATGTCTTCAGTTTTATGAGCATTGGAAAGGCCTGAACCAGTCAACCGTTGCTCGCCTGCGTTTATCAGAAATCGGGGCAAGTAGCACTCTGGGGTGGGGGTGGATGAGTCACCGTGGATCTGAGTTGGCTGAGAAGTAGGTCTGCAAGAGGGAGGAAAGTGGATGGTGAAAACCTAAGCATGTCTAGAGGGAATGGGGTCTAGACAAATGTGTGACTTAGTGTGTGATTTGGATGATGTTCCAAGAAAGGCTAGAAGACAGGACTCATGGGTTGATTTGAGTGAGTCTGAAACTCATACCATTTTGTTGGGCTTATTATGGCTGGAATTATGGTTTTAACTATTTAATGATCTTTTCAACCTCCTTCTTAACCTGTAGATGCCAGAAAACTAAAAATCACACTTTTCAGACTCCACTGTGCTGGTGTTCTGGCTGTGATTCAGGTTCTGTCAAAAAGGTGCACTCATGGGACGCCTGGGTGGCTCAGTTGGTTAAGCGACTGCCTTCAGCTCAGGTCATGATCCCGGAGACCCGGGATCGAGTCCCACATCGGGTTCCCTGCTTGGCGGGAGGCCTGCTTCTCCCTCTCTCACTCCCCTTGCTTGTGTTCCCTCTCTGGCTGTGTTTCTCTCTGTCAAATAAATAATAAAAAATCTTTAAAAAAAAAAAAGGTGCACTCATGAGGAACGCGAACTCAGAACTGAAGGAAGAGGGGAGCAGCAGCTGGGTGCGTCGCTCAGGAGCTGTGTTGGCATTTCCCCTCGTGGCAGTGTCTGCAGCTCCCAGGGGGCCCCACTGTGCGGTGTTGCTTTGGAGAGTTCTCCTGGTTGCTCAATCTGGCGAGCTTTCCCTTTTGATTAATTTGTAAGCCTTTTAATGAGTTTTAAAAAAAAATCCCTTCTGCTTAAACCAGCGTAGATCCTACTCTTGAGAAAATGATCAGTGACATGCTTAGAGTATTTCTTTAGTTTCCCAGAGAGGTCCTTAGGGAAAGAGAGAGAGAGAGAGAGAGAGAGAGAGAGAGAGAGAATATGAATGAGACAGAGACACAGAGTGTGTGCATGTGTTAGGCTGTTCTGACTGTAATAACAAAATACCATGGATTGGGTGGCTCAAACTACAGAAGTTTATTTTCTCATAGCTCTGGAGGCTGGATAAACTACAGAAGTTTATTTTCTCATAGCTCTGGAGGCTGGATAGCCCAAGATTCAACATTTGATGGTGTTTGGTTTCAGGTAGGAGCTCTCTCTTTTTCACTTGTGACAGCTACACCCTAACTCTGTCCTCATGTGGCCTTTCCTCTGTGTTCACAAGGAAAGATGAAGGAGGAGAGGAGATCTTCATGTTCTTACAAGGTCCCTAATCCTATCACAAACCTCACCCTCCACCCCATGACCTCATGGGATTACCCCCCAACAATCCCATCTCCAAACAGCATTGCAGTAACAGTTAAGGCTTCAACACATGAATTTGAAGCAACACACAAACATTCAGTCCATAACAGACAGAAATATTAGGAGCACCTCTTAGATTCTGTGTAATTCAGGGACCATGGTTACTAAACCTGACTGTTGCTTTCAGCCCGTGTTCATATAGATACTACCGATGAAGAAACATAGAACTTGAAGGCACAAAATGCATTTGAGAAGAAGTATCATCAAATATTAAATGCAAGAGCTCCCCAAGAAAATATATACCATGTCAAGAACTTTATCAGCCCCCTAATAAGAAAAGACACAATGTTTGATTTTAGCATTCTGTTGCTAATGAGGGAAAGCCTCCTGTCTCCCTAGTTGGCTCTATCAACCAGTGTGTTCTGCTTACTCTCTAATGTCCTTCGCATAGACCTCGATCCCTTTTGTTTCCTATTGTGACCTCTTCCCCAACCGTGGCCTTACCAAGCAGGTGACTAAAAGGTCATTTTCAAGCAGCGGCACACAGATGAATAAAGAACAACTTCTCCCGGATTTCCTACTTTATCTGTAAAGTTTGTTAATGGTAATAAATTCAGAAGTATTAAATAATTGGTCTACATCTAAGGGTCTTCTGGCTAAGACCTTAATGCCAGACCTATCAAAGTGCTCACAGAACAAAGGGGTTTTTTGAATCCATGGAACGGATTCTCTATCTTTAGAAGGCATTTGGGATTATAGCAGACATGGGGGTTTTCCAGCAACAGGTAGAGGAAAGATCACTTGGGTCTAGTACTTGATTGAGACTGAAGCTATGTGAAAAAAGCAAAAATGAAGTTTGTAACAAGTATTTATTCAAAAATCATCTTTATGAACATTACAGGGCCCTGTCTTTATTTTTCTTACTAAAAGCAAGGACGATTATTTGCAAAACTCTCAACCAAAAGTAAACTTCATATTGATCGTGCTGAAATAATTAAAAAAAAAACAAAAACGATTTGTTCTCTAGATCTTTGCCGTTCAAAGTATAGCCCACAGACCAGAAGTATTAGAATCACCTGAAACATCGTGAGAAATTCAGTCTCAGGTCCTGACGCTGACCCACTAAATCAGAATCTACATTTTAACGATATTCCCGCATGGTTTGTAAGGACATCAAAGTTTTCAAATCTCCATTCCAGATACTATAAAGTTGTTCCTATGACCAGTTGTTGAAATTATTCCATTCATCATTTAAAGGTGTGATGGCAAATGCCTATTAAGGATCATCAAATACTTACTATGGACACTTAATTTGTGTCCATATTAATACTATTATTAATTTAGTCACTGTTTACTGCTATCATAAGTGACTCTGATTTTATCCAATGGTATTTCTTGAGTTTTCCAAAGTGATAAAGAATCCCTATTTTTTCTTACTTGTTCCTTTAATTAATTGTTTTAATCATGTTTTTGTTGTGTTTCCCCCCTCCAATGATAGACTACCATTTAAGGATTTTCAAGAGCCTTCTGACAGACCCCTCCAGGCTATGCCGGCAGACACTTGACCTGAAGGTCACTTCCCCACTCTGCCTTGCTTACAGGCCTGTGATTTGGTTCAGTGTCATGATGTTTTTAGCTCTAGTCTAAACAAATCCTAATGATCTTATGGCCCTTCACCATATACTCCACTCCCTGTCCTTATGTATAACTAAGGGTACCTCTGTGACTGAGATCTGACTGAGAAATGATAAGCTGGAGGCTTCTGGGGAAGTCTTGGCTCCCTAATAGAAACAACAGAGAGGAAAAGACAGCTCACCAGCACCTGTGATTACTTCTTTCAACCTAAACACACACAGGGAGTCCTGCCCTGTGAGAGCCATCTTGAAGCTGTCAAAATAAGGACAAAACGTCAACTGACTGAGAATGGAAGAGTAGAAGAAGCCTCCTTCCTAATAACATGACTGAATCACTATCCGTGTCTCAGGCTCCATTTCCAGAGTTTGGGTTATGGAAAAACAAAACAAAGCAAAAACCAAATCAAACCAACCCAACCCAATGCTCCCCACTTCAAACCCTATTATTTAAGATGCTGTTAGTCAACTTGGTTGTTGTAAATGCTAAAACCATTCCTAACTGGTACAGATAAGCATACTTATTATAGTCAAAGAAGTGCTTGGTAAGTTTGAGGAGTTTTGGAACGCATGGCTAGTGGCACGGAGTAGGGCAACGCAAGACCCGGATTCTAATACCGGCCTCTCAGCCTCCTAGCTGTGTAAAATTGTGAGCCTGGTTTTGCAGGAACTTTGACTCCTCTGTTTACAAAGTCAGAGTCAAAACATCCAGTACCCTCTTCTCTAGCAAAAAGAGGAAAACGGGCCAAATTCTGGAGCTTTTCCTTCAAATAAGGTTTTCGAAAACTTTCTAGAGAGTCAGGTGTTTTCATGGCAGTTGGTTGTTTCCTATAAATAAGGTTTAATTATGGTACCTTCCCAATGGCATATTTTTGATGAATATAGTGTTTTTCTTTCTCTTTGGGGGATAAAAAAAAAACAACAACCAAAAACCTAAAGTTTTAATAAGATTTTTTTTTAAGCAACTGTCTTCTTTTTCAAGCTAAACAAAATTTGGTGCAGAATTAAGGCCAATTTTCTCATATTGTATTTTTTAAAAAGGATTATAAACAAAACCACATCTAGGTCCTGTGGGGAAAATAGAAACATTGCAAGAGAAGTGGTTTTGTTTTGTTTTGTTTTTTGACTTTAAATTTATTTTATTTTTTCAGTGTTCCAAGATTCTTAAGAGAAAGAGAAAGCAGGGGAGGGGCAGAGAGCAGCCAGGAGCCCCACTTGGGACTTGATCTCACGACCCTGAAATCATGACTTGATTTTTCATGACCTGAGCAGAAACCAAAAGTTGGATTCTTAAATGACTGTGCTACCCAGGCACCCCATAAGAGAAGTATTGAATTACCATCTATAGTATTTTAGGTCTGGTAGACGTTAGGTAAAATTTGGTGTAGAATTTTCAAACCCGTGAGCTTTAATAGTCCATACAGATTCACTAAGTATTCTCAATCCACCAATCTTCTAAAATATTAGAACTTGTTGCCAGCAATTTCTCTGTTCTTGGTCCACCTAACACGGTCCCCATCCTTGCATTTACTCCATGTCAGAAACACAGGCACTCTCTTGATTCCAGAGTTGCATTATGGTGGTTGGCGAGGTCAATAATAATGGGCGTTTTGGATTGAGTTGTGTTCTCTCAAAACGATGTTGAAGGCCTAACCCCCAATACCTGTGAATGTTACCTTTTTTGGAAATAAGGTCTTTGTAGGTGATCAAATTAAGATGAAATCATTAGGGTGGGTCCTAACACAACATGACTGTGTTAGTAGTGTAGAAAGGGGAGCTATGAACACAGAGAGAGGAAGATAATGTGAAGCCACAAGGAGAACACCATCAACCAACACACCAAAACAAGCAATTTTCAAGGTTGCCAGAAGCTAGGAGAGAGGCTTATAAAATTCTTTTTGGGTTCCTCTTGACATCATAGTTCAAAAAATTTGTTCTTGCGATATATTTAGTAGAGATAACAACTATGTGATCACATAAATCTGTGTCTTTTGGGGGACAGAGTTTTGTTAGTCCCCAGGCTTCCTTTAAAAACCCTAGTCCCTCTGATCTTAAAGGTTTTGGCTTTCAGTTGTTAGTATTTGTATTCTTAGGGAGGGATTCTTCATCAGTTTCTATATGTGAAAATATAAAGCACCAAAGTGGAAATGAATTTACTTTTTTTTATTCTTTTTATTTTGTCTTTGGAATATACCAAGTAGAATTAGTGTCACTAGTGCGCATGTCGAGAGGAAAACTTCCCACAGTAAAATTCCTAGATAGAAGTTAAAATGCCCACACACCAAGCTCCTCAGGTGAAAATAATATAGCAGTTTTCTAATGTTCCTCGAAAAAGGAAGGTACAAAAACATGGTGAAGCTATTTTGCTTGTTACATCAGCATTCCTTTGAGAAGGAAGAAAGAAATATATTGTTGGGAGTTCTTTAATTTAGTTCTATAAACACTTAAAAATGTATTGACTTTCAAAGGCACTTTGGCAGCGTTGTAAAAACACTTGTCTACTCTCTGGACTATTCTGTACACAAATGTAGTTCTAATTTTTTACAAAATACTGCTTTGATAACTCAGCTCCTTGGTCAAAATTGATTATGGCTTCTCTCTGTGTGTCAGCTCATGTCTACGCTTTTCAAGATCCTTGATAATTTGTACTCATCTTACCTATCCCAAATATTATTTCACATTTTCCCCTCATAAAATTTATTGCCTTTATTTTATTGCCTTTCTCTCCTCTTGTCAACTCCAACGCATAAAGGTTTACATACATGATACTTAATCGAACACATGCACACACACACACCCCAAATGTATTCTGGCCCTGGAATGTTTACTTGTGTTTTTTATCTTTTCTACTGTCTGCTTATATTTTTTTATCTAGATAAATCTAAACTTCTTTAAAGCTCATTTCCTTCTAGAAAGTTCTATTTCCTTCTAGGAAGCTCCCTTGATGTTCAATACCTCCATATTCATCTACTTTCTTATCCCTGCTACTTATTTAGTATGAAACTATATGGCATGTGGTTATACACCATTTTACAGTGCTTTCTAATTTTTAATTACAATTTCATGTAAGTTAAGCTTCCTTTCTATCTTTTACAGTTCTGGCACATTATGGAGTATAACAAACGAAAACAAACCTTCACTTTCAACATCCCCCTTTCCACTTCTCTGGCATGCTTAAACAAAGACTCCCTGCAGAGGAGCAACCCATCTGTGAGGAACCACAGCTGTCCACTGCCCACCAATCCCTCTCTCTTGGTGGAGGAAGGCCATCACTGGCAGCTACCGTCGCCATCACCTCTTACTTTATGTAGAAGGACTATTGTCCTGGAAGCTGTAGTTATTTACAAAAATGGCAACATCTTACTAAAGGCAATGTAGAATTATAATGGCCGTTACAAGGAACGTTCCGATTAGATAAGATGATTTAACGTGCGCTTGAAAGCAAAGGTTCCACAATTAAATGTACAGAATGGAATACTTATTTCAAATTCACATCCAGGAGCGCCTGGGTGGCTCAGTTGGTTAAGTGATTGCTTTCGGCTCAGGTCATGATTCCGGAGACCTGGGTTCGAGTCCCACATCGGGCTCCTGCTCAGCGGGAAACCTGCTTCTCCCTCTCTCACTCCCCTTGCTTGTGTTCCCTCTCTGGCTATGTTTCTCTCTGTCAAATAAATAAAAAATCTTAAAAAAATTTTTTTTTAATTCACATCCAGAAGCCTCCAAAAGTTCAAAATTCTATACTAGTTTCATTAAAAGATTCATTGCAAAAGGCTAGTGAGAAAGAGATACAAAGTACCTGAAAGAAGACTACAAGATGGGGGTTAGCAGGCTGAGGGAATTCCTACGCTGCCCTCCATCCTCCTTCATTTCCGTGCTCATTCGAGTGATCCTCTCTGAATGGCCTTTCCACTCTAAAGAGACTGTTAAAAAGTTACCTCCTAAAATAAGACCACCTGAGGCTACAGGCTCTCCGGTTCAGATAGCTTTCACTCCCTGGTCCAAGACCAAACTAGGACCCTTAAAGAATTTCTTTCTTTTTTTTTTTTTTTAAGATTTTATTTATGTATTTGACAGAGAGAGGGAGAGATCACAAGTAGGCAGAGAAGCAGGCAGAGAGAGGAGGAGCAGGAGGCAAGCTCCCTGCCAAGCAGATTGCCTAACGCGGGCCTCGATTCCAGGACCCTGAGATCATGACCTGAGCTGAAGGCAGAGGCTTTAACCCACTAAGCCACCCAGGCGCCCAAGGACCCTCAAAGAATTTCTTAAACGCAGGGAGGATCCTCCAAAGTTTTTGTAAATAGACTAACACCTGAGCTGATGGGAAAATAATTTTATGTTGTCGCTTCCTTTCTATATCCAGACCACTTGGTAATTGATCCTCTTCTCTCCCAGCTGCTGTCTTCTTACTCGTCTGATTTTATATCCTAAGAGGTGGGCTTAGCTTTCTGCCTACTTGGATGTGCAGGTTGTCGGTTTCTTTGACTCTCCTTGGCAGTGACTCTAGGTCTTATGAAGTTATCCTTTGTACCCTCACTGTGGATGTCTGGGGTTGTTTAATACTGTTACATACATTTATCAGCTGAAAACCGACAAGATATCTGAAAGGATTTAGTAACTTTCTGATCAGAAATTTATCCAAATCAGAAGAGGATATTCAGAGCCTGATAGGAGTTTTCAGGCCTTCTCCCCTAAGCTAAATGTACCCAGAGAATATATCTTTCTTTCCATTACTGTGGTATGGGCCTGAAAGATCATGCCATTCAACTGTATCCCCCAGGCCACTGGGAAGTGGAGGTGGTGGGTAACGTTTCAGATTGCCGCGATGGTGGAGACCCCCTGTTATATTTCCCCGTCTCTAGTTAACAACCTCAAACTTGGGGAACTCATTGCCCAGGCTCTGTGAAAAAAAGAGCGAGAGGACATAAGGTGAAGGTAATGAGAATAAAATTGCTTACGTGGTCTATAGATGCTTAAAATCTCAGTGGCCTCATGTCTGTCACTTTTCCAGTCCCAAGTCAGCTGGAAACAGGAGTGAGCAGGAAGCATTCATGCTTCAGGTTACACTTCCCTCGGCAGGGCCTTAGGTCCCTTGTTAGGAGTAAATGGAAATGAGGCTAGAATCTAGAAGCTCTGCTCAACTCTTGAAAATATCTCAGACTCTGCTGCCAAAGCAGTACCTTCCCAGTGAAAGTCTTTAGGCCCTGTAACCATTGTGCTTGAGGACAGGTTAGCCCTGCCTTGTCTTTCAGGGGAGCGAGAAGGTGTCTGTGCTCTGGCCAAAATCACCTGCTGTACCCCAGATTAACACTTCTGAGGAGGCTGAAACTCAGCTTGCCCACAGAGCACGCGGCTAGCTTTAAACGGGTGACTCTTTCCATGGGGTCTTTTCTTTGATTGGCTTGGGTCTTGGGGATCTTACAATCATCTCCCTTGCCTATTATATTCTCTTAAAAGCTGCAAAAGCATGTTTGCAGCTGCCAGCCATTAAGCAAATGATTTCCATAAGACTGGAACATCCAAAGAGGGACAAAGAGAATGACTGACAAAAAATTGTGAGCCTGATGGTCTGGCCTGGTGAATACCACAGAGATTCAGCCTCCCGCCCCCTCCAATTTTACTATTTCTTATCAAATCCATTGTTCACAATGTAGCTCCAAGCCATCCCCCTTCTACGAAATCCTCAGATTCTTTTGGAGGTCTTCCTCTATAGAACAGACTCCAGCAGATACAGTGCAACATCTGGTCCTCACTGTGCCAGCCTCGGAAGGGGGAAATACTGGGGCTAGGAACCGTTGTTGTTGTTTTCTTGTGTACGTGTGTGTTTTTGTTTTGTTTTGTTTTGTTTTTGTTTTTACTGTAAGTAAATACAAATAGTCTTTCTCTGTCCCAGAAATCTTGTCTCTAACTCTCAGGATAATATAAATAAATAAAGATATTAAAACATGTCAATATTTACAAATCTAACTTCTATGTTCACAAATGAACTATAATGTCGTTGAGTGTAGAAATCCTTCAGATTCATTATGGTATTTCTAGCATCCAGCAGTATGTAGTGCTTAAGAAAGCTTTGTTGATTGCTTGCTGAGTAAGTAAGTGAATTGCCTCAATGCCTGAAGAATGATGAAGTGCCATTCCATAGATAGCGAGAGCTGGTCTAACAGACCAAAGCTCATGATGGCTAGGCAAATAGGTAAGGGCTTCCGGTCACACTGTCTGGAGAAATCTAGAGGTTTGCATCTGGTCAGTAGGTTCAGTGCTGACGAGGACAGGGGCAGTCTCCCTTTACCTGATACTGGTTTTGGGTCGCTCATTCATACGGCCTTAGACATCACTCTGACTTGTTGCTCCCCTGCGTACACTGCTCACAGAAGGACTGTTTCTTCAGAGCAAAGGTTCTGGGGGATACACTGCCTTGAATCAAATCGCAGCTCTGCCCCTTGACAGGAACAACGTACTGGACTTCTTTGTGGCTCAGTTTCTTTTTTCTTTTTTTTCAAGATTTTATTTATTTGACAGAGAAACACAGCCAGAGAGGGAACACAAGCAGGGGGAGTGAGAGAGGGAGAAGCAGGCTTCCCACTGAGCAGGGAGCCCGATGTGGGACTCGATTCCAGGTCTCCCGGATCATGACCTGAGCCGAAGGCAGTCGCTTAACCAACTGAGCCACCCAGGCACCCCTGTGGCTCAGTTTCTTATCTGTAGAATGGGCAGTATAATAATATCACCAATGTTGTAAGGTAAAAGGAGACCATTTATGCACAGGAGTTAATATAATGGGTTGTTATGAGGGAGAAAAAGAATTAATTAATGTAAAATCCTTGGAAAAACACCTGCCACCTAATAAGTTCTCCAATTTTTTTCCTATGTATATTCAATTAGAAAGGGTTCAGAGAGAGAAGATAAAAGTGCAGTGAATATGAAAAAAAACATTTTTGGCCAATAAAAAATATAGTTTAAAAGATCAAATCAGGGGCACCGGGGTGACTCAGTTGTTAAGCATCTGTTTTCGGCTCAGGTCATGATCCTGGAGTCCCAGGAATGAGCCCCACATCAGGCTCCCTGCTCGGCAGGAAGCCTGCTTCTCCCTCTCTCACTTCCCCTGCTTGTGTTCCCTCTCTAGTTGTGTTTCTCTCTGTCAAATAAATAAATAAAATCTTTTAAAAAGTAAGATAAAAGATCAAGTCAAAGTTATAACCTATAGATTCTTTGGTTAAGAAATCATTACTTCAGGTTCAGTGGCAGTTTTCATCCCTAAAATAATTGCTCCCAAATTAGGGCATGGTTAAGTGAAATCCCACCTGGAACAATATGGATTGTGTAAAAATAAGAATCGTATCTGACTCTATGCAGAAAGCAGGATATATTTTTTAGTTACAAAGAACTATTGTCAAATATTCTAAGGAAAAAAAAAAAAGCAGGAAAACATTGTCTTCTTTCCAGCAAGCCAGAGAACTGTTTTCAAAGGCTTTTTGAAAACTGTGTGTAGTGATTGTTTTTATTATCATTTGGAGATCTGTTTTCACAAGATGAAATATAATATTTAGAAGGGGAAAGAGGCTGCCTCAGGAACATCTGAAGCCTGATTTAATGGCTCAAGTCTCTTTTTATCCATTTGACAATTATTCAGAGTATGCTTTGGACAAAATGTGCGTTAAGCCGTCTATGTGTTTATTGAGAATGTGTAGCAAGCTGGCTTCTCCTCTATATTCAGGGAGGGGCAGCCTTGTGTAGTGATCACAAAGGGACCTAAAAGAGTTAACCTCATTAGGTAACACATGGCACCACCATCCACCCAGCTTTTGGTTGGCCAGCATTATCAAAGAGTTCAAGGTCTTCATTTGGTCCCTGCCTGAAGAGGTTGCAGTCTTACTCAGCAGTTTTGGGTCACGAACCATACTTTTATCTAACAATTTAACTCTGGGGTCATAATCAGACACTAGGGTATATTAGAGCAAATGTGTTACTATCGTTGACATTGTGTGCTCACACTACATGACTTTGCATTGGAAGGATGGTACTTTATCTTTATTGCTATCAACTCCTTTGTAAGGAAATAGGTAAAGAGAATTGCCTGGGAACATGGTATAAGGCTTCAATTTTTGTTTTCAATTTTTTATTTCCAGATCACAAATTTCTAATTCCAAACAGATGTTATTATCCTTAAAAGTGAGTTTAAAAGAAAAAGACTGAGTTAAGGCAATTCTACCAGCTATCAAAGTGTATTTTTGGGCTAGAAACACATTGAAGGGCATAGTTTTAATGGAATTGATTTAAGAAAACCCTCAAGACTTTGTTATTTGATATATGTTATTTGTCTTAGAACATCCTTTAACATTTATGGAAAAGACTATGCTAATAATAATTCCCAGCTATACTGCATTATTTGACAACCAGTCCCAAGTTATTTTCATTACATTAAATGGTAGCAATAAACACGAAAATGATGTCTCATAATGCATTGATAAACTTTATCATTTTCTTGCTGAATTTATCACTAAGACATCTCACATCATTTTCATCTCATTTCGTAGATTCAACATGTTTTCAAGGCTACTGACATTTCTGTTGATTTTGAGTGGCTTTTAATGTTTATTTGCATTTGGTAGCAACTGAAAAATCTCATTAAAAGACAGTTGTTCATTTCTGTTAAGGGGCCATGAAATATGGATGTTAATATTTTTTCATCTGACTCCAATGTGAACAAGAAGAATACTCATAGATCTGAAACACTGACCCATTTGCTCAAGAAATTTCCTTAGAAGTAATAAATTTTACCTGTTATTTCATTTCTTTTGAAATATGTGATAATTTCCAATGGGCAAAGACCACCAACAGAGAGTGACATTAAACAAAGATCAGCTGCAATTTAACTTGCTTGGAGAAGTATTTCAGGGGCGCCTGCATGACTCAGTTGTTAAGCATCTGCCTTTGGCTCAGGTCATGATCCCGGAGCCCTGGGATCAAGCTCCTCATCGGGCTCCCTGCTTGGCAGGAAGCCTGCTTCTCCTTCTTTCACTCCCCCTGTTTGTATTCCCTCTCCAGCTGTGTTTCTGTCAAATAAATAAAATCCTTTTTTTTAAAGACGTTTTCCAGAGTTTCTGCAATGTTGTAAAACTTCTTGAATACCATTTAAAGCATAAAATTGTGTAAGATTTGATGTACATTTTTTTAAACACAGAGTTCTGGTGGGGGTTCTTTGGGGGAAGGGAGGAAAAAAATGAAACAAGATGGGACCGGGGAGGGATACAAACCATAAGAAATTCTTAATCTCAGGAAACAAACTGAGGGTTGCTGGGGGGTGGGGAAGGAAAGGATAAGGTGGCTGGGTGATGGACACTGGGGAGGGTATGTGCTATGGTGAGTGCTGTGAATTGATGACTCACAGATCTGTACCCCTGAAACAAATAATACATTATATATTAATAAAACAAAACAGAATTCCAATCTCTCCTTAAATGCAGAGAAGCTGTTCTCTAGGCAGAAGTTGATTAATGCGTTTATCCATCTATTTGTCCAATGAATGTTTATGGACTGCCTAAGTAACTCTGATGTAAGATAAAAAGTGAAAAATCAAAAAGAGAGCTAAATGGACAGAACATTAGTGGAAATAAAAACCCGACTGCTTCAGTGTTCATGGCAGGTGGCTCAGGGATTTCTTACCTAAGCTCCTGTGAAATTATGACAGTCCCTCAATTCTTTACTAGGCCAGATCAAAGTGATCTGCAGAGTTCATGCACATTTGCTGAGTTGGTAGACAGCTAAGGGTAAGTGCATTTCTTGGAAGCAGACCCTCACAAGAATGAAGGAATTATCAAGGTCAAAGCCCCAGCTACTAGCTCTCAAAGATCTCTCTGCACATGTCATTAGTTAAGTTCAAATGCTTTTGCCATTTCTAGCCAAACTTGAAAATTGGGAGAAATGGTATAAAGATGGCTTTGAGGAAAATTCAGCCAACTTTGTCTAACTCGAAAATTATCCTTTGACTTGAGTCAAAAAAGTGTGTGTGTGTGTGTGTGCGCGCGCGTGCGTACACATATACAAAAAAATGGGACTTAAAGTCTTGCAGTTTTTATGGAAACGTGGACAAAGGTACCGAGCCTGGGTAGTGCACAGACCCTCTACCTTCCAAGCAGCTTAATCCAAGGACACTACACAGCTAAATCCTGTGTGTGTGTACGTGTTTGCCTGCGCGTACACGTGTGATCTGCTTTCTTTGGACACATGGTGCCGTACTTCTCTGACAGAAGAAACTAAGGTAGGCAAGAGTGTCATGATAAAGGGCTTTACTATGCGTTCTTTAGATCTCATGCCTTAGGCTAATGGCATTTCTGATTCAAATATGCTTATTCTGACAAGACTTTAGAATTTAGTTATGACAAATCCATTCCACTAATTTTCGTTTTTCTTTCATTCCTTCCTTTCTCTATCTCTCTTTTTCTTTCTTTCCTCTCTCCCCCCTCCCTCTTTTTCTTTTCTATTTATAAAACTTTGCCAGAAGGGAATTATGAAGGTGGGCAAAGGATGTTAGCTAAAGATAAAGTAGGATTAAATGAGTTAAGAGAGACAGTATGAAGATTAATTTAGTAATTTCTATCTTTTTTTCTACCTTATTATTATTCAGATATTTAATCCAGAAGTTGTTTGGGAACCTAAATCATCTAGGTAACTAATTTGGTACTTTACTGTATTTATTATGTAAATACAGTCACAAGTGAAACTTTAAGTTTGTCCCCAAAAATGTACAGAATACATACATCACAAAAGTGATTGTTGCATACATTCAATATATTTACATAGATAAACACAGTCTGTACACGTGCTACTGGGGCATACATGAGAAAGCAAAGGGCAATCAGAAATTTCTGGACTGCTATAAAGTACTTACCTTTTGTTTAAAAATCAAAATTTTAAGTTGCATTCAATACTTTTAAAAGGCTATACCCAATATATAGATGAATTAGATTTGAGTGTAAAGCGAAGAAAATCATTACCTTGAATTTTTCTTAGTACTTGACCATCTACTTCAGAAATGAATTTCAAAAGACTGTGTTTACTGTTATAATAAAAATATTTATTATAAAAATGATTACATCTCTCTGTACATAGAGACAAAAACACAATTTATACATCAATAACTTAAGTGGGCCTGAACATTCAGTATTCATCTGCTAGAACCCTAAAGCTCTTCAACAGACTTTCTAAATACCAATACAGACTATTTCTATCTTATAGAACTCTATTTACAGTTATGTTATTGTAATATGAACATTTCTTCTCTAGTATTTTAAAGATAATTCACAGTGTTGGGGTTAATTACTTAATCAACTGCTTTAAATCTCTGGTAAATACAAGTATATACATGCAAAATGTTCAAGCTCAGTAAAAAAGGAAAAGTCAAATGACCTATTGTAAAGAGTTTTGTGTCACTGATAAATGCAAGAGTCAGAGAACTTCCATCCAGAAAAGTCACTCTCTAGGGCTTCTCATGATAAAGTCTGACATCCACAACAAGTCATTTGAGGCCTCTACAGCCACGACCAGAAGCACCACAATTCTGGGTCACAACAAAATTGAACACAAATGTTAAATTCAGCATATACAAACAGTACTGATTCTTTTGCAATGCAGGAAATTCTAGTTTTTTTTCTATAGCCCGGTTGACACATCAATATGACACAGATGAGTTTATTATCTCATAAAAACCTATTATCTTGCAAAAGTGAGAGAACCATTTATAGAAGACATTCTGTTTTGAAAAACATCAATTCATCCTCTTGCCAGTAAGTTATCTATGAAAATATAGATCATTTCTTGAAATACTTTGTTGGGGGAAAAGGAAGATGCCTGCCCTCTGTTTCCTTCCTGTCCCCCTTCTTCCCTCCCTCCCCTCTTCCTTCCTTCCTTCCTTCCTTCCTTCCTTCCTTCCTTCCTTCCTTCCTTCCTTCCTTCCTTCCTTCCTCCTGTGAGAGTTATGTGCTAGACAGGCCTGTCCACCTGCCCATTACACTTGAAGTCCCCAAATGTTCCATATGTACGCATTACAACTTTCATATATCAGCCCTCAGTTGCAATCACTCAAATGGAAGCCTCCTGGCATGAAAACCTCTTACCTCCCAGGCTATTTCTTTAAAAAAAAAACAAAAAGCAACTATTTAATTGCTTTTTGTATTTAAATTCTAATGTTCTCAAGCCATTTGATAATTAGGAATTGTTTTTACAGACAGTTAATGCCAGAGTGTAGAGAATACAATTATACATAGCAAAACATATCTTTTTAAGCCTGGAAAGGGGATGCCATCATTGGATCACCACCATTGCAGGGGAGACACAGCCCCTCCTACTGAGTTAGGTTCTGAATGCATGATTTCTTTCCCTAACATTGGTTTTTCCAATCTACCGTCTCATTTATAAACAAAGCAAGGCGAGAGATAGTTTTGTCATCACTTTGGCAATTCTCCTCCCCCTCCAACCGCCAACATCCTGAATTCAGTACATATTTTAAAACTCACCCAAGACTAGGCAGACACCTGACAATTAAGTGTTCACGTACGACATGAAGTGAGAACAGGAGAGCAGCGTAATGAAGATACGGTACTTATCAGAAGAGGCTTTCTTCTGAGTTTCTACACTGGCCCGATGCCTTGGCTGTAACTTTGAATAAAATGTTTTGACTCGTTCCTCCTCATTCAAATAACATACAAAGTAAATGTTATTTAGTCACCAACTTTTCCTCCCCAGAGCACATAGAAACGCAGGAAATATACCATTACCTACATTTCTAATGACGTAATGTAAACTAAGCCCCAACCCTTTGCTGGCAGGGAAATACTGGCATATTGACACTTGGTATGCAATAAATACCAGTTTCTTATGTCATCAACAGCAGGCCTAAAATATCAGTCTCCTGCAAGTGCTAGCTTATATCTTCACTTTGCTTGCATTCCCATCCTTGTTCATAAAACCAGGGCAAACTGAGGCTTTCCCTGCTTCAGGGTTCAATATAAGCTTATATGTTAGGCTAGGTTGAAAGAATAATGCCTACTTTACACCTTCCTGGGTCAGAGAAACGGGCTCCTTCCTCTTTGCACCATTGTTTTGATCAACGGGTTTTCGTTGCTTTTGTTTTTGAGGAAACAAGAGTTCACACGCAAACATTCAGGAAGCAGCGCTAGCATAGACCCACTTTGATCCCGTAAAGTGTCCTGAGTGTCTCTCTTCACAGAGCCACTTTCTCCTTTGCCAGATTCTTTGGTTCCTTGCTTGGGATACACCAGTCATCAGCCTCACTGCTCATCTGATAATGTTTGAAGGCTGATTTGTTAAAGACTGGGAGTTTTTCCACAGACTCTGAAGATAAAGCCTGAAAGAGGAGAGGGAAGAAAAGTCAACTCAAAGAAATTATTCATGGCATAATTTGTACATGAAGTGATTATTCAAAATAAATCCAGAGGTGAGTACTCAAACATTCAAATACATTCCTTTAATTGACTCAATTAATAAGAGCACACCATAGTCCATAGTATGCTAAGCAGTGTATAAAAGAAAACTAAAGAACAAATATCATTTCTACCCTCTAGGTGCCAAAATAGTATAATACAGTTATAAATTGGGGAACAGAGTTTGTCTTTAGTATTTACACCTGTCCCTTGTTCAGATATTGCTGATGTGATAGAACTGAATAGCAAAGCTATTCTTTCTTTACAAAAACCTGGGAATCTGTGATAAAGAGTAGTAATCTGATACTATCAATTTATTAAAATCTGATACTATAAATCTATTGTCTCTTAATCTTTCCACTCATTTAAGAAATGAATACATTAACTATTTCAGATAGTCAAAGACCACTCGGCACGTAATTCCCTTGCACAAAATGGGAACCTGCAAGCTTAATGTTTTAGTTACTAGTATCTGTAAATACATTTTCAGTCAAAACTGCTGGAAAACAATTAATGAATCAGGACAGTGACCTTAACAAATACATTGAGGCTTTATCAGAAATAGAAAAAACATGGACCAAGTTCTCAAGTTCAATCAGGAAATGCCAGACATGCCCCTGACAGCTTGTGAGCAGTTAGCTTTTCCTTCCCTGGATTTCTAATAAGGTCAGCTTAAGGTCTTGAGTATCTTGGTATCGGTTGTTTTCTAGGCTGGAACATTATTAGCATATATTTCCCATGAGTTGAAGCAAAACAAAGGCACAACTATTCTCATAGATGCCAAAAGGTGTTGGTTTAAAAATTCACATGAGGATCTCCTCACTTGGAAGCTAATATGCATCTTGAGAAAAAATTTGCTTCACTTAAAGCAGGTAGCCTGGCCCACTTCTAACTCGTAACTTACTGTATTAAATATTAAATAATACATCTACACATACCAAACAAAATAAAATGACATGTGGTCATTATTTGCATTAATTCAGTTTGGGGTATTCACTGTGGACCATGGAACTCAGGGTCCTAAAAGCAACATTGCTTCCAGAAATATTGTTTTGGGGCACCTAGGTTGCTTATTTGGTTGGGCGTCTGATTCTTTTTTTTTTTTAATTTTACTTATTTATTCATGAAAGACAGGGAGAAAGTGAAGGAGAGGCAGAGGGAGGGGGAGGTGAGCCCGATGCGGGACTCTATCTCAGGACCCTGGGATCATGACCTGAGCCAACGGCAGAGGTTTAATCAACTGAGCCACCCAGGCGAAGGGGTCCAACTCTTGATTTCATTCAGGCCGTGATCTCAGGCTCATGAGATGGAGCCCTGGGCTCCACTCTCAGTGGGGAGTCCACTTGAGATTCTTCCACTCCTTCTGCCTCTTCCCCCACTTGCTCTCTCTCTCTCTCTCTCTCTGTCTCAAACAAATAAATAAAATCTTAAAAAAAAAACAGAAATATGATTGTTTCTACTGAGTTGAAAGGATACCTTTAAGTAGATGACGGCATCGGTTCCGTATCCTGACATAGAGTAGAGATTCAGATCTCCTTGAAAGTATTTGGCATAGAGACGAGAAATTGGCAAGCCGTAACCAAAACCAGCCTAGAAGGGAAAGATCAGTTATTGGCAGAGAAGTGGACACGCTCACTGAAATACAAAACAGAGGAAGGTATTATCATCCTCCCTGCTAGTGATGTTCTAGAACCCAGATAAGTGTTTTCTGCTTCCAATCAGAGACCTCTTGTAAATTGTTTCATGGTCTTCAGCTTGTTTTCTCCTGCTTTCTCCTACCCCTCACGCCAAATTTAACCACAGTGACTAACTCACCCAAATACTTCCTTGTAATCTTTGCTTTACATTTCGGACTAGGTGGCTGGGATGAGCGTAGCCATTTAATCGGTCTTACCAAAGGAGCATTGCGGGAATTGTCCATCACGGGGGTCGGTGCGGTGGAGTATGTGTAACTAAAGAGACGGTCAGTGATCCTCAGGGGAACGCCACCTCCTCTGTCTGAAATCTTAAACAAACAAGCCAAAGCTACGTGTGAAAAACAAGGTGCATTTGTCGATCTAAAAATGTTTTTCCTTTATTTAAAAGTCACCTGGTGTATGTACACCATAGACTTTGATCTGCTGCTCAAAGCAGAGCACTTTATTATTATCGAGACTTTTTTAGTTTTCTCGAGAGTGCCTCCAAAGAACAACAGAGAATGGTTACCTTAATTGTAAGGTCTTCTTTTCCCAAGACAACAATCACTTCAATTGGCGTAAGGGAAGGCCAATTTTCCTGGTGTTCGACGGTTGCCCTCATAGCATTCTAAAGAAATCAAAACCATAAGGAATTCAATGGCAGAAGAATGAGAAACAATAAATAACTGTTTTTTTTTATGTTTAAAATAAAAGCAGCACAGAGGGTAATTCAAAGTTCCTATTCTTTTTAAGTTAGTAGTAAAACAGCTCTGTAAATAGCCATTTATGAATGTGTCGTGCAGGATGTATAATGAAAAATATTCATTTACCATGTAATATAGCTCCTGGGAGTAATGTCTAATGGAAAAACAATTCTGCTAGCTGTCAAGTTCTTATTTGTAAGCTTAATTTAAATGTAGAGATTGGTTTTTATAGTCCATTTCCTGGCTCTCTCTTTTCTGTCTTTCCATTACATTTTACATCCAAGCACCAAAGACTATTACATAACAAATGAACAGTGAATCATTGAACCAATTTATTGGCTTTTATAAAACTTGCTAGGAAAGGTTGTTATTATTTAAAAGGGTAGTAAATAATTCTAAATTAAATTTCAATTTGCATTTGATTATCATCTTAACTTTTACCAATGATGGTAAAATAACTGTAGGAGTTGGACCATTCAATTTAAAAATAAATGAAATCAAGGAAAAAAGTATCTTTTGTCCTGGACCAGAGAAGAAACCCAAACAAGTTTGCAGACAGCTGGATGGGTCTCATACAGATAAAGTTTTGGCTTCTGTCACTCACTGTCCTCTCTAACCTCCTGTGGCACATCATCTGTTTCCTGGTTTCTATATAATATTAAGTTCTTTTTTTTTAATATTTTATTTATTTATTTGACAGAGAGAAACAAGAAACACAGCCGGAGAGGCAACACAAGCAGGGGGAGTGAGAGAAGGAGAAGTAGGCTTTCCTGCCGAACAGGGAGCCTGATTCGGGGCCCGATCCCGGCACTCCAGGATCATGACCAGAGCCGAAGGCAGATGCTTAACAACTGAGCCACCCAGGTGCCCCTATAATACTAAGTTCTAATCATTAGCTGAATTAAAAGAAAATAGATCAGAACATCTGTAGTACAATCAATATCTCATTGCATTAACATTAGAATAAGGTAGGAAACAGTAAGTTCTGAGAAAAGCTATATCAGAATTAGAGGCAAATTTCACTCTTCTTAGGCTTCCTCCTCTAGCAGTCCAGGAGACTCTTGGAAAGCATCACAGAGCTTTGGGTGTTTCTTCTATCTTTTTTGGTATAAGTACAGTTTTAGTTTGGTCTTAGAACCCAGCACAGGATTTGATTCTTGGTACCTGGCTATCTCAGCCTAGTGACATTCGCATCCTCAGTGAGCCTGTTAGGAATGCAAATTCTCAGATGTACAGAATCAAAATCTGTGGGTCTGAGCCTAAGAATCTGTGTTTTAAGAAGGAGTTCAGGTGGTTCCAATGCATACCAAAGTTTGAGAACCACTGTCCTATAGTCTTGCGATGATGGAAAGTGTGGAGTGTGGACCAGCAGCATCACTTGTCAGCTTATTAAAAATTCTAAACCCCAGGCCCCAGGCTAGTTCCACTGAATCAGAATTTCAACAAAACCCCACATGATTCACAGGCACATTAAAGTGGATCACGGAGGGAAATGACTGCCTTCTGAGGATATTTTAGACTCAGGTTGGAGGCCTGCCACCTGCAGCAACTCTGGACCTGAATGTCTGGATCTGGAGCTGGACAATCCTGCGGGGGCAGAGGTAACAAGGCCCCATTCACTGCAGCAGTCAACCCCTGACCTCCTTTAACAAACGCATGAATGACTAGTGCTTTGTTAGACACTTGAAAAAAATAATAAGAACAGGGAGCACGAAGACATCGTGAATCACACTGCGCATTCTCCAATGCGTATGGAGGCTTTAATGACCAGCAGGTGCCCTTTCCAACATTAACTGTAGCCCTTTTCTGTTAGGATCCCTGAAGCACTTTTGGGAGAAGATAGTGAGGCTCCCACTTAGTGGGGAATGATAAAGGAAATAAAAATGAAACCTGTGGATTAAAAATAAAATTGCGATTATTTTGAAGTGTCCTACCTTGAATAGTTCGAAGAGCATATGATGAAGGTGAGAAGGTACATATACAATGTGAATTGGCTGGCCTGGAGATTTTCCTAGAAAAAAATTTAAACTCATTTACAACTGGAGAACAATTATTTCATGAAAACAAACTTCCATATCTATTTGATTAATAGAGACGCCTTATTCGCAAGATTAGAATGCTCCCCATCTTCCTGTACACTGAAATTCTACCCTAGAACCATCCCTCTTAAACAGTAAACACAACTGGCTTATTTTCAAAATGCTATCACAGCTGCTGCCTTGTGCTGTATGATTAATTTTTGCATTTCTCTACAAATGTATAAGGTCAGATGAAGTGAGTGACAAGGGTGCTCTAAATTAGGTTATGTGGATTATTTGTTCTGCTTTCAAAAGTTTCATACTGGGCTATTTCAGAGTTAAAGTCACACACATTTTAAGAAAGGAAAAATTATGTAACTATAGTATAATACTGAAATTAACGTTAGCTATAATTTTCATATTTTATTGGAAAATAACGCACTTGATTATTCTTGATTTATATCACCCAAATGTTGTTTTATAGGCTAAATATGCTTACATTTCACTGAGAGACAAAAGAAAACAGAGAAACAAAAACCTCATAATACTGTTTGAGAAGAAAAAGAAAAGTATTATTCTTTGGTATCCCAGGCCTTGGCAAAGTTTGAATCAGAAAACAGAAAGTCTGGCACAATCCCCTCTTTATTTCATCAAACAGTTCAAGCAGTTTATCTACAAGTATTATGCAACAATGCTGTTAATGCTTAGAGCTATTTTTCAATCTTTATTTGTATTCCTATTTTTAATTTAGCAATCAATTATATGTACATATCCCTAATTTGAAAGTTAGCATAATTTTAACTTGAACAACTTAATTTTAACTATCCTGCTCTGAGCAGCACTACAGGATAAGATAAAAACAGTGCCTTGTGTTTATCATATTATCACCTCAGTGTGGGAAGACCCTCTCTTTTCAGGTACCCTAGAGCTAAAACTACCGAGTTATGCTCTGCTTCCAAAACAGTGGTGTATACTTACAGTGCAATTAAAATGTGTTTTTTTTGTAATTTAAAAATATTTTTAAAAGACCTTTTAACATGAGATCTACCTTCTTAAATATCTAAGTGTACAATATAGTATTATTAACTATAGGCATGATGTCGTATAGCGGACTTCTAAAACTTACTCATTTTGCATAACTGAAATTTTATACCCATTAAATAGCAACTCCCCATCTACCCCAGCCCCCAGCCTCTGACAAGCACCATCCTACTTTCTGCCTCTCTGAATTTAATTATTTCACATACTTCAGGTAAGCGGAATCACACAGTATTTGTCCCATGATTAACTTTTTTCTTCCAGTACTACTTAAATTATTTTTGTTTCTAGGTCTTATGAGTAACTTCTCCAGGAGGATATCTCCACTACCAAGTGGTTCCTCCTACTTCTGGCCTCTCAGACCCCCATATTCTGCAATAAGCTATCTTTCTTTGATCTAAGATACTGGAACTAGGTTGCTACTCTAAATCTTAATTTGTTCAAGCCTCTTTATGAATCATCATTATCAACAGAATATGCTTAACTGGAACATTCCAACTGAGATGAAGAGAACTTCAGCTTCAAAAAAGAAAAGTGCAAATTCAAGACAAGTTCAGAAGGGAGAAAAGGAACACAGAAGTTGCTTTGTATTTACCAGTAACCATACTGGGAGAACAGTGAATTTCCCATAGATTAAAATGTGTTTTATTTGTAGCTTACCATTCACTTGTGTGAGCTTTAATTCTGGAGATGTTAAATAATACTGGTCACAAAGCATCTTTGAACACTCAAAGGCATCTGAAATAGAAGGTTTTTTTCATAATGGTAAAATGAATTTATGCCAAGTAAAATTTTCACATGATCTTCAGTGTGTGTACTACTCTTAATCTAGAATGTTCTTTAAAGTACAGGTTTCTATATAACCATTAATGTTTGGATTTTTATAAATTTTATTAATGAGTGTTTAAACCCCTGACTCTCAACAGCAAAGGACCTCCATGACAATATTTATAAAAATAGAAATGGAACACTTTGAATATAAATTCATTCACAAAATCACCTCAGCTATAGATATGTCAATCATACAGTGTATGATTGTAGAGAAGTGCAGAAATCTAGAAATTACCTTGGACCACAGCTGCCACATCACAGTTTGGATCAATGCTTCCAATGTGAGTTGGGTTTCCCGTCTGTGAGTCACTAAAGATAAGAACTGTTGAAAAATAAAAACAAAAGATGTTGTTATAAAAATCAGGCTAATCATGATTAAAACTACCATTGAAAAAGTACATGAGCCCCTGAATAATGAAACATCTGGTTGGGGGTATGGCTTATATTCTATACCCTTCTCAGTATGTCATGACCACAATGAGCTAACTTACTATGCTGGTTCATCAGCATCCGGGTAGAAATACGGTTCATGTAAAATCGATCCAAGAAATACTGAAGATTTTGATTGGTGACCGGGTCAACTGTGCAGCCATCTTTATATTCTATGATTCCTTGTGCCATGGTCGGAACTACATTGTGGTGTCTATTTCGAACTTTGATGAGAGTATCTACAAAACTAAGCCAAAATGCATTCATGGTTACTGAAAGTTCAAATAAGTTTCATTCACTTATATCCCTTAGACTACTTCAAGGAAGGCTAAAGCTTTTTTTAAGTACCCATCTAAAGAAATCAAGTGATAAAATGTTTGGATGCAGCTTTATTAAGGTTTTCACTTACAGATTCTTCGACTACAATAGAAGAGATAGTATCACAGATTTTTTTCACCCCTTCTAGCTTCATATAAAAATACCAGCTTTGTAACTGATGAATTTCTTCTGGGAATTCATTAAGGTTACTTTTAAAAAATAATAATTAAGAAATAATTAATATTAAAGAGAACTCTAGAGTTCCATTGTGGAAAAAAACCTTCAAGATTTCTTCTCGGATTCCATACAAAGATTCTTCTTTCCTATTCTTATGGTCAGAAACTATGAGTTACTCTGAAAGAAAATGTTTAATCTCCAGTAACAATGACATATATTAATACATCTGTGAATCTAATCACCAGACTTAAACTTATAGTAAAAATAGATTTCCTCAAAAACAAATATTTCCTGCACTTGTTCTGATGTGCATTTTCAATGCCATCATTCCTTATCAGTTCTAAAAAACCAACAAGTCAAAACTTGTCATTTGTAAGGCGGAAGTTATTTGTTATTCAGAGTGTAGCTCCTTTATTTTATGTCTGAAAAAAATCTGGAGTATGTCTGGAAATAGTCAAAGTTTTAGACACATTCTAATGCATAGAACTCACTCTGATAATGCTTTCTGGTCCTCCGGGCTTTTCTCATGGAATTCCACCAAATCCATCAGGCTCTGGATATACCTGTAAAGGGACAGGTGTGCTTTAAGTTTTAAAGTTGAATAATCAGATACAGGTGGCTAAATCCTTTCAAAATGATTGAAAAAGAGAAATTATTATGTTGAAAATTAAAACTTTCCTTCAAGACATCTGGAAAACACTGTATCCTAAAAAAAAAAAAAAAAAAAAAATGAAGCTATGACTTTAACCCTCAAATTTCTAACTTAGAATTTATATTTCTTTAATCATTCCAGATCAGTAGTCAGTTTTCTTTTTTTAATCTGGCAAGTGTTTTCTTTTTTTATAGCATTTAGGAAAAACTTTTTAAGAAAAGCTTCCTATTTTTTCCTACTATATTCATTCATAGGTGAGTAGAAGTCATGAAAACAGCAGCAAATACTACAGATGATGTGTTTCAGATAGTAACTGTTTAATAATCTATATTTATATTATTTATTTAGAACATATAATATTCATATTTATAGAAATATAATACTTATTTTATATTTGTAATATATATTATATATTTATATTTAATAGTATATTATAAATATAATACTTATATATTATATAACATATATAATTATATAACATATATTTATCATATTTATTATATATATATATTTCTTAAAATCAATAAACAAAAAGCTGTGTAGTCAGTGCATTAGGGTGAGGCTCTGGTGTATTTCTGCCTCAATGCATACCCTGGTCCTAGTCCCTAAAAATCTCTTCCCTTGGGTGATCTACCCTCTCCAAGCCTCAATATCCTTACCTGTAAAATGAGATGATAATAGCTGACAATTTTTAAGTGCTGTCTGTGCACCAGGTACCGTTTTAAGTACTTTTTAAAATGGATTAGCTCATTTAATTTCACTCACACAACCTTTTAAAGCATATACTTTATTTTCCCCAGTAACGGATGGGGGAATTGAGGCATAGAGAATTTAAGATACTTGCCATGAATTCCATAACTGGTTAGAGTCAGTGGCAGGATGTGAACCCAAAGCCTGCTGTTAATTAGTTTGTAGGTAACAAAGATTAGATCCTCTAAATAGTAGTCCTTCTGTCTATTTCTAGGACAGGATTCCATGTGCAATATCAAACTCTGACTTTTATTATTTAAACTATAATTACATTGTAAAAGTATGTACTTTTTCAGGTCAAAATATCTGTTCATAGCTTTACAGCTGCCCTTATGATAACTCACTAAATTACTAAAAACATCTTTACATTTTTCAAAAATACTGTTTCAGGCCACTCGCTTTTTAATTGCATCACTAATGTATTATAAACATTCAATTTCAGATACTTATCTTAAAAATAAAGACTCTTTCAGAATGGTTCACCACTTACCAGCTTTTAACTAATTGCACTGAAGAGGTATTGACTAATCGATCAGGGAGGATATCAATTTCCTTCAGGATATTGGCTAGCCTCACAGGCAATTCTTGTCTCAAAAATGCAAAAGAGGTTCTTTCACATGCATTTTCTGAACCTGTAATAAATAACCTTTATTTAGTTTTAGTAAAAAAAAAGTAGCTCTAAATGATACGTTTGAATAGCATTAACTATTCAATATTGAACCCACACATAAATCATAAAATTACAGTTTCACCCTCAGTTGGATTACTGTTTACAGTAAGAAGAAATAAGTATCTCCTTTTTCATTGTCTTTTTCTTTCTTTTTTAAAAAAATGACCAATATGAGAATTTCTTTCTTTTTTTGGAAGAGGAGTCACTTCCGTGAAGTCAGAATATCCCATAGTTCAGTTAAACCACAATGTCAACCCAGTAACATCGTACAGAGAGTTCTAGATGATGAAATTGGAGTAGAGGAATAAAAGGGTGAGTAGGAGTCATGATGTTTGCACGTTCGTGATAAATAATATCATATTTAAATCTTTGAAATTTTCTTTATAAGATCACTGCAGAAAGTTTGTAAACATTTTTGGCAGTAATGCAAATATATGGAAAACCATAATGGTAAAGAGACAAATCTGTTAACAAAGCAGAGAGACGTGTATATATACCCTGTTAACAGGTGGAAGGTGGCTAAGGGATAAAAACTGAATTAATTTGAGGCTACTTTATAACATTAGGAATCCTCCCCCAAAAGTATTAGGCTGTGAAGGAGGGGATAAAGTTTTTTAAATCATTGTGAAATAATGATGTAAAGCAAAAAGTATTTTCACTGGAAGCTTTGGACAGAAAGATGAGCTCCAACCTTCCAGCATCAGGAGAATTAGCAAGCGGCCTTGACCTGTAGGCACAAACTGTCAGAAATAAGGCAGACCTAGGAAAGGGCAAGGTGCACTGGCGTTGAGGCTCCAAGGTTCAGTTCAGCGGGATACTAGACTCCAGGTATTTTAAGCAATGAGCTCTGCTCTCCCTGCACAAGGGATGAAAGTTAAGGCAGTTTCCCAACCCCAGCGCCGCCACCCCGCCCTACTTCCCAGCTCACCAAAGTCCAGGAGCTGCTTTATGGACAGCGGGGACGGGCTGTAGCGTGAAAAATGCTCGACCTCGCGGGGCACCAGGCTGGCGCTGCCCAGCGAGCCGGCGCTGCGCATCACGAAGCGGGCCGCCTTCATCTTGATGCCCACCCTCCCTGGCAAGCGTTCGGGCTGGCTTGGGAGGCGAACGCTGAGGAAAGCAGAACCTGGGACGGAGCTGTGGCGGTGCGTGTATGGGCAGGGAGAGGGCAGGTGAGTTGGCTCGTGCACCCAGCCCGGGCTGAGATTCTGGAGTGCTTCCGAGTGGAGGAGGCCGGCTATGAGTGCGAGGAGCAGCGAGTGACTGGAGACTCTAGTTCCCGTCTGGCCACCACCGGCCGCGTCCCGCAGTTTTATTTGTTTCCCCCCGCGCACCTCCCAATTCCGAAGGGGAGGAGTCACTGGGACTTGGAGACTCGTCCAGAACTGGGGCCGCGCCAAGCAGCTCAGACACAGAACTTTGGGCCCCGCCCACACACACCCGGGGCGCGGGGTCCTGTCGGGTGAGAGACCTGGCACTAGTGCCCGGGACTGTGAGGAATAAGGGGTAAGGAGGAAGGTGAAGCGGTCATCTGGAGATACAGAGGCTCAAGATAGCCACTCGTGACATGAGTCCCGGAACGCAAGGGCTACAAGCCCGCCCAGACTCGTCCTTGTTTACAAGTGAGAGACTGTTTCAATGTCACGCATTCCTGACCAGAAACTATTTCCAAGAATCTGAGCTCCGGGATATCATTGGTTCTTGCTCAGAGCGGGCCTTTACAGTAGCCAATCAGCTGCATTCAAAAGTATGAGTTTCTCTGCCATTGGGCAGTGAGAGAAATAAATACGCCTAAGGAGTGCTTCTAGTCTTTCCTCCCGGAGCGCGAGGATTAGTACAGGTTGGGAACTTTAAGTACCTTTTGTTGAGACTTAGGCTTCAGTAACTTCCCAAAATACATTTACTTTTTCCTGTGACCATAAAAGGCCATCAATTTTTTCTCCAGTAATACAGCCTCTTTATTAGGTTTAACTATGTTAATTAAAAACAAAGTCATAAAGGGATCGATTAGTCAGTTTAAATCGCCGCCTCTTACCGTCAGAGAATGTTCCTAATCCAAATCTTTTTCTAAGACGTTCTTTTCCACCCTTAAATGTCTAGCACAAACTGTGCTGCAAGAGGGTCTTTCCTGATTGCCTCTCTTCCATCCTAATATGGCCTTTGTCACTTAGGACATTATATTGTAGCATTGATATTATTGTATTGACCTCTATGAATCCCCTTTCGTGAAAAAGATCAGGGTTGAGACCTCATTATTCCTACCCTGCTTTATCACTACTGAAGCTTAAACAGTTGTGGGAACAAGGGGGAAGCTCTAAATTGCATCTGCACTTAGAGATAGGCTTTGATACCACTATGATTTTCATATATAATATATTAAAAATTTTTTAGAGAGGGTAGAATGCCTGTACGAGTGGGGGCGAGGGACGGAGGAAGAGAGAAATAATCTTAAGCAGGCTCTGGGCAGGCTGAAGCTGGATATGGGCCTTGATTCCACCATGCCCAGATCATGTCCTGCGCTGAAATCAAAGTTGGATGATCAACTGAGTGAGCCACTCAGGTACCCCTAGGATTTTTTTTTAATTTTATTTATTTATTTGATTGAGCAAAACACAGCTAGAGAGGGAACACAAGTAGGGGGAGTGAGAGAGGGAGAAGCAAGCTCCCTGCTTGGAGGGGAGGTTTGATCCCAGCACTCTGAGATCATGACTGGAGCCCAAGGTGGGCACTTAATGACAGAGCCACCCAGACGATTCGGATTTATATTTTTGTACTCCAGATCCTTTACTACATATTTGCATAGCTTGATGAAGCAAGGGGAAAAAAAGAGAAGAAAAAAGAAGAGCAAAACAAAAAATGTGTACGTGAAGCCAAACAATGGAATAAAACGCTCTCTGTTAAAGCAAGAAAAATTTAAGGTAAAAATCCACCCTACTCCCCCCCCCCCCCGCCACCCATTACATCTTAAGAACAGAAGTAAAAGAATGGGTTTGTTTCTCTTTCCATGTCTGTGGGATCTGGACTAGGCAAAAATGTATGTTATAAAGAATTATACTCTTTAATTTGGAGAGGAAAGTCTATGGAAAATGATGTATTACAGGCAGGTCTAATTTAGGAAAGACATCCCTGCCCCATGTGTTGCAGGATGACTAAAGATCAGGGGAAGTCATATGATGTTCACAGAGATGGCTCAGAGCTAAGTGTGTACTGAGGTCACCACGTTTTTGTCTCCATGCCATCCCATCCAATATGTACCGCATTACCCTCACAGTGCATTGCATTCTTCTATGTCATTTCTCTGTTATGGAAACTGTTATAATTGGCAACATTTATGATAACTGGGCTGGAACAGCCAGGCAAAGTTGTTTACACAGTTGGCTAAGTCACTATGTATTACCACGATTAGACAGTGACCTGGAAAGACAGTGACACTTGTATTCTCCAGTTGACCACAGATCTTGGAGGTTATCCAGTCTCTATGGAAATAAAGCAAAGAGACTTAGTATTGGGAGGCAATGAGTATGGACAAATTTGTGCATTCATCCAAGTAAAGGTAAACTGTGAGAGGACTATCAAATGATTTGATGCTGATGAGCAGGAAGGAGTATCAAAGTTTCCCCCTTGTACATACTGCTGAACAGAGCACCCCTGCTTGAAGCACCTGATTCCTGAAATTTTCAAGAGTATGCTTACCTACCATCAAGTTCATTCTACCCAGCTTGCCTAGCAGAATCTGATCACTTAAGGTGACTGGTAGAGCTTTAAGAATACAAGTGACACATTTGCCAGAGGGCTGGAGATGTCCAATTTGCCAAAATGCTTCAAGACTCTTTAAAAAGATGCCTTTTCAAATGTTTTACCTCAAGGGATATACTGGAAGGGAGCATTTAAAAATATATATATATAAAGAATTTCAAAAACCATGATGGAAGCAAGAGTGTGGAAGGGGAAGGGAAAATGTATCGCTGAATATATATGTATGTGTTTATATGTGTAATGGAAAATATGTGGAGAATATTTAAAGTTAAAAAATTAACAGTAGACTTGAAGAAATTCTTTACAAAATATGTAAGAGACAAATGGTTAGTTAAGAAATGGCTGTTTCATCAGAGAACAAAATAGTTATGATGTATTCTCTTTTAGGGATTATAGATAATGGCCTGGAGCTACCTTGGATTTGGTAGGCAAGAAAGGTCTCTCTGAGAAGGTGATAATTACAGGTGATTGAGCAGCCTTCTTTTGGGGAATGAGAAGGGAATATTGGTGAAAACATATTGGTGAGGAGATCGGGGAAAGAAAGGCCCAAATCACCATTTGGTCTGTGATATTTCTCTTTTTTGTGTGATATTTCTTATAATTGGTATTTTTAGAAGATATTAGGTGTCAGGAGCTGGACTAGATGCTTTGGTTGGTGTGAAAACATCTTTCAACTATCTCGACTAATAGTGGATGATGGAAAACTGGTTAATTTAAAAAAAGTTTTTCTATTCATGGGACTTGCATTTAATCCTTAGAGCAAAAACATTACAATTTAGTGCATTTAAAAAGTTTATAAAAGAGATTTGATCAGTGTGTCATGTTGGTGGTGATAGTTGTGGTGCTCAGGGTTTTTTGGAAAAAGGGCTATGTTAGGTCTCAGGAAATGCCTCTTCTGATAACTGGCGTTGGGGATAACTTTAGAAACATGAGCAAGATTTGGGTAAATTTTTGGTAGACGGTGAGGAAGGAGGTCTGAGCAAAAAGCATGGACGTAGGAGCTAGAATTATAGTAGAGAAATGATTACTAGATTGGTCTGGCTGCCGTTTGGAGTAGCCCAAGGAAGAAGGAGATAGGAGCTTAGGGTTATATTATAAAAACCTTAAATGCTGATATGAAGACTTTGAGATTCCTGAGGTAGGCAACATGGCACTGTTGGAACTTAAATTTGTTAGCAGTTAAACCATGCAATGCCATAAACCTTCACTGAACACCCATTATATGTTTGGTGCTGGGGACATAAAGATGAAAAAAACATAGTCGCTGTCTTCAAGGACAGGAGAAAAACATGTAAATAATCTAAAGAAAAAATATTGTGATATCTATAAGGCGTGTGAGTGTGTGGCGGCGGGGAGGTTCAGGGAAGATTCCTGTGGGGGCGGTGACATGTCATCTGAGTTATAAAGATTGAAAAGAAGTTTGAAGGCACACAAAGTAGAAAAGGTGTTAATGCAATGGGAGACAGAATGAAAAGAACCATTTTAGTGGTGGGCTCGCCAGCTCTTGTCAAATCTGAGAAGGAAGAATGAAAATAAAAAGTTCTGTGATATTGTAAGCCTGCATTAGTAGGAGGGGGTGATTTCATTAATAGAAGCACGGAACTCAAAGGGTCAGGAGGAAAGGGTAGGTTGACTAAAGAGGGGGTACACAAATGATGTGTTTGTTTGGGAACACGTCGCATTAATGAGAAACCACTGGGGAAGTAGTCACAGCAGTGGTTCCTGGGGAAGGGAAAGTGTGAATTCAAGACTGTTCAGCCATTGCTGAGAAGTGGAGCCAGGTGAGCCTCTGGCCCGTCTCTTCCCACGAGGTCCCCCCTCTCCTACTAGCCCACAGCTCTAGCTCACTTCTTTTTCTGTGCACAACACTTCCTTCTGGAGCAGACCTTGATTTCATTTTTTGTCTCTTTATACTTGTAAAGGCTAAAATTCTTCCTCTCACTGAAGCAAAGCCAAAGCAAAATAGTTCTTTTTTTCTTTTTTTGTCACTTATAGCTTCAATGTTATAAAAAAAAAAAAAAAGTAGGTGAATCCTGAAGCTAACACATCTTGACTTTTTGTGGGAAGACAAGAAGAATTTTCGCTTCAGAATACAAGCTGAGCATTCCTTCTCCCTACCTCCCACCCAGAAATTTCTTTTTTTTTTTAAGACTTTATTTATTTATTTGACAGAGAGAAATACAGCGAGAGATGGTACACAAGCAGGGGGAGTGAGAGAGGGAGAAGCAGGCTTCTCGCAGAGCAGGGAGCCCGATGTGGGACTATATCCCAGGTCTCTGGGATCATGACCGGAGCCGAAAGTAGTTGCCCAACCAACTGAGCCACCCAGGTGCCCCTCCACCCAGAAATTTCTTAATTATGTCTGATATTTATTTTGAAAACCAATAAGGGAAGGTGAGCAAAGGAAATGAAAAATTAAAGAAGAAAGGCAAGTGTGTAATGAACATATGGAAATATGCTCAAACTAATGAGTGAGTAGGAAAATAAAAAGTAGTAAGATAACATTACATCATAGTTCTGTCAGATGGCAAATAATGAAAAAGGCTAATAATAACATCTTGTGTTGGCAAATTCTGGGGAAATAAGCATTCTCCTATTTCCCCTATACTATGTGTGGGAGTATATAATTGGCAAAATTTTTTGGAAGGCAGTTGGCAGGATTTGTAAAAATTGTAAGGATAGTTATTACATGTTTTAGTCATTCTACTTCCAGAAACGTATCCTAGAGTTTTACCAATAGAGCGGGTGGAGATCCACATATGGGATAGTCCATTGTAGTATTGCCTGCAAAAAAAAAAAAACCAACAAAAATGTGAAAACAACATTTGCACTTGTGAGGGAATGGATAAAAATAATTGACATATCCATGCGCTAAGATTACTGCTGTTAGTGGCAAGGAGGCAGTGTTTGACCTGAGGCCATGCTCTTCCCATCCATCCCCAGTGATGGACAAGCACCTGTGGCTGGCCATTTCTCCTCCATGTGGGACTCTGTTAATAGGAATTCTTTGCTCCCAGGACCTCTTCTTGTTGGCCTACGGCTCTGTCACATTTGCATTGTGGTGTGAGTCCCAGGTCAATTCTGCTTCCTGCGCCCCCTTTCCTTCTACAGATGTTGTATGTGCCACACAGTCTCCAAGCTTCCCCTCCCCAATATTGCTTCTTTCCTCTTAGTATTCCCAGACCATCCCCCAGCAACCCAGCTGGGAGCTCCAGAGCAAGCATTGTGCGGTGGAGGAGTCCTGCCCTGGGCAAAGAGAGAGGTCATTCCCCTGGTCTTTGAATGTATATCTAACTGGGATTTACAAACTTGGCAATCAGCATTTGGAAAAATCCCACATTAGGTCCATGGTCTATGGGGTTACAGAGCTGTCGTAGTGGGGAAGGTCAAGTATAAACCTCTGAAAATGTCCCTGGCTAAGATAGTAAATACAAACCAATATGGTATCCTGCTAGGAATGATGGAGATTAGTTTCATCCTTATAAGTATTTCAAGAGTATTCATTCCATCATGTCTCTACCGAATTCATCTGTGGAAACTGGATAATTCCTTGAGAATGATTGTAGACTATTATAAACCAAAGGGGTGTCGGTTCAGCATTGCTACATGGAATGTTTTTGCTTGAGCAGATTAATATGGCTCCTGGTATGTATTATGCAGATACTGATTTGGTGAATGGTGAACGTATGCTTTTGCATTTCCCTCAATCCAAAACAAACAAACAAAAAAGCCCTCCCCCCAAACCCCAAAACCCTAAAACAAAAAAACTCAGACCCTCTTGCGTTCCTCTCTCAGCATCTGCTTACTAGAGGACCTAGACAGACATCATCTGTGTTAGAAAATTGTCCTCTGTATTTTGTTAATTGCAAATCATGTCACAGGCCAACACGTATATAGTAAGGTCCAATTTCTCTTTAAGAAAAAAAAAAAAGAAAAACTATATAAATGAATATGGCTTGATGTATGCATGTAAAGAGACTGGGAAGGAACCTCACCCAACACTCAATCATGGTATAGAACGTGTGTAGAAAGGAACTCTCCCTTCCTTCTTTGTATCTTTGTATTACATTTTCTGTGGTGTATGACAATGCTTTATACACTAAAGCCAGTATTAGTTCTTGACAAATGAACAATGTATAAAATACACTGCTCTAGGTAAGGTTGTTCCTCATCACTTATTTGACCTTTTTTTGGCCATGTTTTCTTTGTGCCCTAGGTCCCCGGCTTCATTACCTCTTACATTCTCATAGTCTGTCATCCTCTTCTTGTTCTTCTGCTGTTTCTGTCTTACTATCTCTTAACCAAGGAACAGACATGTTATTCTCCCTGTGATATTTTTTCCCTTCTGGCTATTTCCCCTGAGACAGGTCTTCCGTAGGGAGGACCCCTCTCCCCCAGGCTGTCATAGCACATCAAGATACAGCAGTGAAGAGTGGCCACATGGTTCCGCATAGTTCAGCTAACTGGTTCTCTGGGCTCCATGATATACTATTGTACTGCAGTCTCTCTACCCAGGCCAGTCTTCTCATGCCTCATGCCTCAAGGGCTAATTTCACTCAGCTATGACCTGACAGTCCCTCCTGTCAGCTCACACATCTTTGAGTAGTTCCTGCTACAGATTGATTTGTGTATTCCCCCAATCTAACTTAGGCTCTCACTCTTTTCCCTTCTTCCACACATTTTTGTTCTGCCTTTTGGAATTCAGCATTTGTCCTCAAACTTCCCACCTCCCCAATTTCTTCTCTGAGTATTCCTTTTATATTCTCATCACAACTTGAGGCCATCACGTCTCATAAGACTTCCTAAGTGTAGATGGCTTTTCTTCTCAACGCCAAGTATTTCAAGGTCTGAAAGCAAGATGGGTGTCATCTTCATCCTACACCTTGTTTATTACTTCTCTGCATTCAAAACATTACTACGCCGTTCTCCTTTAAAATCACAAGACCTTTGAAGACAAGGCATCAGATAACACTACATTTTTATTGCTGCCCTATATGGAAAACTTGGATACTTTTTTAGTAGCCAAGGAGTATACCATTGTATGATTCCTGTCAACATTCTTGTTGATTCCAACATCAATATGAATGATCTACCCATACTTTCACACCTCAGTTCATCAATCTCTTCAAGTTATGAATGTCTATCTACAGTTCACAAATTCCTACCCATTCCTATGGCCACACCCTAAAACTCAGCTTCACAAATAAAACCACAATATCTAACATATGGAAAATAAACATATCCTTCCCTGTATGCCACCTCCCGTGCTCCCACAGTATTTGACTCAACTGTCAAACTCACTGAGACTCCCATTTTGCTTTTTTTCATACTTTGTGTGCCTTCTCTTTTCTTCTTTCCTAATGTGGGTTACATGGTCCAACACTATGATTATATTCTTAGGAAAACTCTTAACTCTCTCTGTTTTATCTACTGAGTGAATCAACCCTAGTTAAACCATTCTAAATATATACAGTGTATACAAATTTCATTCTATAAATGCCAAATATACAAGTGTTGACATTTTCATTTTCTTTTGCTTTCCTATAAGTCAGGTTAATGCCTATTCTGAGGCCTTTTGCTTAATGTGAGATTTTACCATTCTTTCCCCCAAGGTTGTGTCTATGTTCCCAGTAGCTCATATAGTCCCAAAGTATCGAGGCACGGTGACATCTAGTCCTTGGTGTCATCCAGCCATATTAGTATCCATTGAGATTTTTCTCATTGAATGTGTTCCTAGATTGTTGGTCAATGTAAATTGCAATGCAATTATCCTTCATTCCCATCTAAAAGACTTATTCAAGTCTGGGTTTCTCTTTGTGGCCCCTGTCTGCCCTTGGGTACATGAGCAGCATTTCATTCTGCTGTTCTTTTTTTTTTTTTTTTTCAAGATTTTATTTATTTGACAGAGAGAAACACAGCCAGAGAGGGAACACAAGCAGGGGGAGTGAGAGAGGGAGAAGCAGGCTTCCTGCCGAGCAGGGAGCCCGATGTGGGACTCGATCCCGGGTCTCCAGGATCATGACCTGAGCCGAAGGCAGTGGCTTAACCAACTGAGCCACCCAGGCGTCCCCATTCTGCTGTTCTTGAAACATACTAGACCATAGTCTCATATCCCATCCTCCTCAGTTCCCTTTTGTTATGACTATACACATTGAGCTGCAGAAAACTCTAGAAGGCTGATTTAGGCCTGTCTGCCTCATTCCCCATGCAGCCATTTCTACTCTTGCTATATTTCTAGGATTTAGGTGAAGAAAATGATTTTCAAAGACCTAGGCCTTGAAGGGATTTGGAGCAGAGTAAATATGCAATAAATCACATCAAGATTCCCACTATTACCTCTAGAACTAAAAAAGATTCTCTGGATTGGGGGATGCAGAAGAGAATAAAAGTTGAAAAAATTTTGACAACAGCTCATATGAAATTTAAGAGGGGGGAGGGGGGTGGAGGGATGGGAGAGCCTGGTGGTGGGTACTGGGGACACCTAAAGCGGGGAGCACTGGGTGTGGGGAATGGGGAATGAATCTTGAAACACTGGAAAAAAAAATTTTAGTAACAATAAAAAATAAATAAATAAAAAAAAATAAAATAAAAGGCAAAAAAAAAAAAAAAAGAAATTTAAGAGGGGATTAGTGAATAGATCACAGAAACTGTGCATCTGAGAAAAAAGAAAACATATAATACCTCAATAAAGCAGATCTCCCAAATATGTATAAGTATTTTAGGCTTCCATTGTAAGTCATGGTTCAGCTGCCCAAATGAGGGGAAGAGATCATGGGCTAACAAGAATATTAGTGGGAAAACATATATGATTAATATTTTTAATATTATATGCATAGCCATATGCATAAACACGTATATAAAGAAAATATCCCAGAATGTTCATAGCGGTTATGGGGGGCAGTTAGATATACAGTATTTACATTTGCTTTTCTTGTGCTTCTCCAAATGTTAAGCAATGAAACTTGTATTACTTCATAATGACAGGAAAAATTAACGAAGGTTATTTCAAAAGTTGAAAATGACAGTAGATACAGCAAAGGTATAAGTAAATGAATTTGGGATATATCCATTCGGAATAGGCTTTTGACCGAACTGAAAGGCAGAATCACGACGGGGAATTGGGTCAGTGCTCTCCTGCCCTCTATTCTAACTCCCATGGGTACACCAGCAGGCCAGGACACTCCAGGCCTGCCGAGCTCATAATCAGCTCTTTCTTTCCCTATCGCCCCTGCTTTCTGTGGACTGACACTAGACTACTGTCAGCTGAAACTTTACTTCCATGCCTGTGGCTTGTTCCTTTTCTCTGATTGCTGATCGTTGCCTAAGTTTCCTGAGATTAATACCAAATAAGACGTTTCTTCTCCTTTGAACCCTCACTCCCCTCCCGGCCCCTCACCCCACATGGTGTTCAGACAGGAATCTCTTATTTGGAAAACCAAACACTAAAAGTTAAAATTAAAGTTCAGCCGTGGTTTGTGTAGAACTGACCTGCTGCCTTAGACAGGCTTTCCTGGTGTTTTAGATGACAAAAGGAACACAAGTCAGGCACCAGGTCACCTGTAAGACAAATTTTAGAAGTCACTTCCTTTTGTGATTTCTTTGCTTAACCCAGTGGGGGGGGGGGCATGGGCAAAAGGGCAAAACCATGTCAACATCTCACTGAATAGCCACTTGAAAACAAGAAAATTGGGGCACCTGGGTGGCTTAGTCGTTAAGCATCTGCCTTTGGCTCAGGACATGATCCTGGAGTCCCAGAATCAAGCCCCGCATCCGGATCCCTGCTCGAGAAGGGGTGCGGGGCTGCTTCTCCCTCTCTCACTCCCCCTGCTTGTGTTCCCTCTCTAGCTGTGTTTCTCTCTGTCGAATAAATAAATAAAATATTAAAAAAAAAAAAAGAAAATGAGAAAATTTAGTCATTCATACACACTTTCCCTATTGCCTGATTAATTCAGTCTTGGGTACTGGCCTATTAGTATATGCAATGCATTGTATGCCTGTATGCTGCTAAAAAACAAAATTCAGCTGAGTAGATTTTGAAGATCTATTAAGCTTTACTAAACCATTCAAGAGCTGGGCAGCATCCCATCTAGCAAGTAGAGGGGAGCTCTGAAGATTCATACAAAATGGAAGGGTTTTTCAGAAAAAGGGTAGAACAATAAAGTTACTAGCAAGGGAAAAGGATTGTTCCAGGGGAGGCCATTTTCACTTAGCGGGAAAAGCAAGGGTCTTATCATGCAGATCAGCTCCTCAACTTTGGGGAAGGTGAGTAGAGGTGAAGAGGACCTAAGTGGCAGACTCAAGGGCACTGAAGGGAAAATTCCTGACCAACTGGTTAAGAGTGCATTTCTGGGAAAGTTGAAACTACAGTTAGGTTGGATGTTAAAGCCCCATTTTGGGAACTCAGTCTAAGTGATACCATTTTCGACCTGCGGTTTTCTTTTTAATAATGCTTAGTGGTAAAAGGATAGATAACCAGATGTCACACTCAATTTTTCTTTGTTTGAAAACCCTAGTTTGAGCAAGTACATGTTGTACAAGTTTTTTCATCTCCAACCGTGGCTGACACTGCCACCAACAGATCATAACTTCCTTTCTTGTTAGGTCTGGTTTGGCTCAGGATTCTTCTCATCATAGCACCCTAGAAATCAGCGAATCAGTGCATCAGATTTGGAAGGTGGAACCGCTTGTTTTTCTGGGGTTTGAAGTCCAAGCAGTCTCCACATTTTGGCCTGCAACAGGATCCCTGCCCCCACTGTCCCCTTCCACTTGGAAAAACTGCCCCTGAGTGAAACTGGCAACCGCAAGCATGAAAATCCTTCATTAATCCAGCACTTTCTCTTACAGAGGAAAAACTGAGGCAGGAGAGTCATTAAGTCACTTAGGACATAGCTAGTAGAAATCGTGAGTTCTCTAAATCTCAGTTTTAAAAGGGAATCTTTGGCCCATTCTTCTGTGGCTTGGGAAATTGAAGATTTTTTTACATTAGTCTTTCTGACTCTTTAGAACTAAGAATGCCTATTCCTACTGGCCCAAACCAGGCAACTGTATAAAATTGAGTTCAAAAACAAACCAAAAAGAACTGGAGGGTGTCATGCAGAGCAAAACAAGTCAATCAGAGAGAGACAATTAACATATGGTTTCACTCATATGTGGCATATAAGAAACAGGGCAGAGGACAGTAGGGGAAGGGAGGGAAAACAGAATGGGAAGTCATCAGAGGGGGAGACAAACCATGAGAAACTATGGGAAACAAACTAAGAGTTGCAAAAGGGAAGTGGGTGAGGGATGGGGTAACTGGGGTATTAAGGAGGGCACGTGATCTGATAAGCACTGGGTGTTATACACAACTGATGAGTTATTGAACTCCACATCTGAAACTACTTATATATTATAAATTGGCTAATTGAACACAAATTAAAAAATAAAAGATGCTGGAAACTCAACAGCTTGTTTCTTCGAGAATGTTGATTTTTTTTTTTTTCTGGTGTCCTTCACATGTAGAGCATCTGTTAGACTTTGCCAGCAAGAAAACTACACTATCTTTAGCTTTCACAGTAATCACACAGATACACATTCCTTTCTGCTTTCAGTCTTTTGAAACTAAATGTGAACATCCGACAGTGCTGAGCTTGGGTGGCATGTTTATGTTCTTAACTGAAGAAAGGGACCCGATTATGTTTTACTAGTCTGCACTGAGTCCGGAGAACAAAGGTGTGGGGCTCCCCTTCCGTGTTCTTTCTTTCAGCCCTTGTACAAGAGGTTGCCCCTACCGCCTCTGGCAATAAGTAGACACCTCGGAATGCACTGTATGTTGGAACGAAAGGATTGTTTTCTTATGCTACAGCCCTAATTCATAGTCCCTCTTCCTATTTGAGGATAAAAATCAAGTGATTCTTCTCCACACACAGTTTTCGTCAACATTGTGTTGGAAAAAAGAATTACAGCCCATCCTGCAGAAGCTAGCAGATGCTGGGCCTCTCCCTGGCTAAGTGGGTAAAAGGTCAATCCCACACCCACAGCCTGGGCTGTTCCGGCTGGCAGTAGAGGCAACAAGGGGAAGTTTAGTAGGTGAAGGGTCACTGCTGAGGACCTGCAGGCACTTTCCATGTGTCAGCTCTCAGGCATCTAGATTCCGTTCATGGAAATCAAGCTTACTAGGGGAAAGGTCACACAGAGCAGAGGCGGCCCTATAACCCAGGCTTGCCTCCACATTGTTCCAAGGCAGGAGGCCAAGTGCGCAAGACTCCTGGCCTTTAGGGATTCTGCTGCTCAAGTGGAAAAACAGAGATCATAAAGTGCTTTAAAGATCATCCTGTACTGAATGCGGCAAATTGATAAACAACATACGGAGGGCCAAATTTGTATTATGCAGAATAACTTCCCTGGGAGAGATTCTTTGGCCAGGTGTACTACAGTAAATGAAATGACAATGTTCTAATGTTCTACATTAGAACAAAGGTTCCCCAGTCCTGGCCCCGCGTTAGAATTATTTAGAGAGTTTTCACAGTGCCTGCTGCTTGCTTGCTACTGCTGGATCAGACTCTAGCCAAGAGATCAAGCCGTCTTAATTTTTCTGGTGTCTCAGGTGGCTCTAATGTACAGCACTGCTTTAGAATCTTTAAAATATGGCCATTTGAAATGACCCCAGATAAGAGAGAAATTCTGCATGATCTATAGTAGAGCTTTTTGGATTATGGGTCATGACCAGTTAGTGGATCATGAAGTCAGTTTAATGGGTCATAACTAGCATGAACATGCAAACAAATAGAGGGGGGGAAGCATAGTTGTGTTAGCTGAGAGTGGGGGGTGTCAAACTTGTTTCAGCTCCGTCTTGGATCATGATATAAGAATACCACTATTCTAGATTCTAGAAATAGAAGCATTGCTGCCCTGAGCCCCTGTGGAATTGCTCTAATTCGAATTGTTTGTTAAACAGTTTTGCTGATTCCACAGGATGTTGTGGCTGTGAGTTGGGAAGCCAGCCATGATGTTATTTTGGAAAGGGTTATGCAAACACTTCCTCCCAGATGATACCCAGAGTTAGTTCAGTATGAGCATTTCCTCTGGAAACATCAGGGATATAAAGAGAGATGTCACGACAAATACTCCAAGGTGAATTAATGGTGAAAATCAAATGAGAAATAAGTTGGTTGCTTAGAAGTCTGGATGGAAATTTGCCCAGTGTGAACTCTGCTTTAAGGAAACTGAGCTAGCTAAGAAACAGCCATGATAGCCCTTCTGACCTGTGGTATTACGGAGTGGTAAACAGTCTGTCACTGACAATGTCTAGAATCAGCCAAATGGTAGGGTTCAGAGTCTGAGTGGAAGACGTGTCTCCACTGGAGATGCTAAGCAGCAAAAGAGAGGACTATGGAGTTCCCATTAGAAAATGAAACCAAGGGCACCTGGGTGGCTCTGTTGGTTAAGCTTCCGACTCTTGGTTTCGGCTCAGTCATAATCTCAGGGTTAAGCAATTGAGCCCCATGTGGGGCTCCACATTCAGTGCAGAGTCTGTTTCTCCCTCTCCCTCCTCCTCTGCCCCTGCCCCCACTCATGCTTGCTTGAGCTATCTATCTCAAATAAATAAATAAGATCTTGAAAGAAAGAAAGAAAGTAAGAAGGAAGGAAGGAAGGAAAGAAAGAAAAAAGGAAGGAAGGAAGGAAGGAAAGAGAAAGAAAGAAAGAAAGAAAGAAAGAAAGAAAGAAAGAAAGAAAGAAAGAAAATTAACCCAGCAAATATGTAGAGAGAATTATAACAGTACTTAGAGGGGCGCCTGGGTGGCTCAGTTGGTTAAGCGACTGCCTTTGGCTCAGGTCATGATGCCGGAGACCCGGGATTGAGTCCCACATCGGGCTCCCTGCTCGGCGGGAAGCCTGCTTCTCCCTCTCTCACTCCCCCTGCTTGTGTTCCCTCTCTGGCTATGTGTCTCTCTGTCAAATAAATAAATTAAAAAAAAAAAAGAAAAAAAAAGATTTTATTTATTTTCTAGGCTCTTTACCCCTATGCAAAAATGGAAGCTTTTCAGAAATCTTTAAAAAAAAAATAGTACTGAAAAGCTTCCATTTTTGCATAGGCTCTTTACCCCTGTCCATTAATGTCCTTTCTTCTGCTTTCTTATTCTTTGCTTTTCTTTTAAATGAGTGCTTCTGGGTTAGGCTACATCCTTGACTGCTAAAGGAAACACTGTTTCAGGAAATATTAGGTATATATATATATATATATGAAGAATCTGAATGACTGAAGCTTCCATGTTTTATCCTGATATTTTGACACAACATTTAAGGAAATCCTTATTTCTTTTTCTGCCTCCACAATAAAGAGAAAGAATTAATAAAATGTACTCTGTCCTTCAGGGAATGTCGTCTAATGGTTTAATCCACTAGTTTCGATATTTTGATTTATGAAAGAATTGGGCAAAGTAAGTGTCTAGGAGTGTTTGCCCTTTTTCAAGAAAGGAGGATTTGCTGTGTTCCGGCAACTAAAGAAATAATTAAAACTAATTTCTCCATGGACTGTGGAAAAAGTGGCAACAAATAATGGATTTGTCCTTCTAAAATGTTTCAAAGAAACATCTTACCAGTCACTACTTATCAGCCACAAATCCATTCAAGGCAGTACCAGACTGGCCATAGGTGATTTTTCTCATTAAAGAAGTATTTAAACTGCTGTTTCCAGATGATGTAGGAGACATATCAGACGTACAACACCTAAAAGAAGAATTGGTGAAATATTGATTTTTCATCAGTCAAAAAGTTTACTAAGCAGATGAAAAATAATTTGCCTTCACAGTGACATTTTCCTAAGGTCTTGCTAATAGTCAAAAGCATTGTTTTACCTTAAACACTCAAACTTTAATTTCCAGAAAAGGTTAGCTTCAAAACCAAGGACATGCTAGTAAATTAGAGGTCATATCAGGAAAAAACAAAACAAAAAAAAATGAACACACATTCAGTTTGAATGGATATTTTATCTTGTCTCTACTTCCCCCCTTAACTTTCTCCCTCTTATCCACACGGTCATATGTTACTATGTCCACATTAATTCTATTAACAATAATATGTAGATATGGGGATCACAGTATATTTATATTAGTAAGTGAAATTGTTCAGTTGAAAAAGAAAGCAGTATTTTATAATAGAAAAGGATGGGTTGAAGCATGGAGATCCTGGGTTCTGCATTTTTTGATACTGTCAGGGAGGAAGAATTTCCTCTGCTCTTTAAGGTCCTTCTAGCTGCACTAGGAATCAAATGATATAAGTCAGAATAACAGGATAAAGTAAAAATTTAATTTTGTACAAACTGGGAATCCACATAGATCTAAAAATTCCAAGGATTGTCAGGCAAAATGAGGTATATATGTTACTCCGAACTAAGGAGAAGGGGGAGATGGGGAGTTGTGGGTGGGATCTGGGACTTCAAAATGAAAGGAATGCAATTCACAGGAAGATAAAAAAAAGTAAATGTTTGGCAAGCAAAGGTTTGTTTGGCTAGACAGAAACAATGGGACATAGATGACTTTGATCAAACAGGCCTTTTTAGGTTCTTCCCTCTCTATCATACCTAGTTCACGTTGAATTACCTATGGTGATAGCTCTTTTCCTGGAGCAGTTCCTTTATTGAAATTCTTTTAGGCAGTTGTGGAAAGGTAAAGAGCTTTTCCTGAGTCTGCTGGGTTTTGATTGCTTTTTACTTAAAATAATCTTCATGCCAAAGTGGTCCATCTTGGGGCAGTCTGCTCTTGGATCCTACAGTACTCATTCACTGACAGTCTATGAAAAAACTCTTTTGATTACTTGAGGGAGGTCCCAGATTCCACGTTGAAAAAAATAATCATTGTTGTAGATAACTTCTAAGGTACATTCTCCTCCTAAAATATTCTTGTTTGCCCATTATTAATTTAATTTAAAAAAATTGATTCCATTATTGATTTTAAAGTTCTCACTGAATGAGTCTGAGTAATTGTTGCCTTTCCCACATTGAGAAAGAATCTTTGCTAAGAGTTCATTTAGTATGATCTCCTTCTTCAAGCAAGGACATCTTTACAGGATCTCAGGTCAACAACCATCCCATTACTGCTAGTCCTGATTTTGGAAGAATTCTAAATAAACCCAGCCCAGGCCAGGCACATGATTTTGGTCCAACATTTTTGCCATTTAACAGGTGTTGAGTCTTAAGTGGGTGCTGCAAAAGCAAGGATGGGGTTGATGCTGGCGGATCTTCATTAATGGTAGAGGGAGTGGTGTAGGGACCAGATTTCTCCTGTCTGTGACCCCTGCTGGGCTTCTGGCCACCTGTCCCAGAGTTCTCTCCATCCTGGGAGAAACCTGGTCTTCCCACATTCTGTGGATTTGGGGATTTGGTTGCCTATTCTGATTTAAACAGTCTTGGTTGGCTGCTACAAATTAGAGATTTAAAAAGGTCTAGAAACTGGCAACCAAGATGCTTGAGTGACAGTCTATGACATTTCCCCACATATTTGGAGGCAAATACCATTATGCTTATGTATTCTTTTCCCTAGATTTTGGATGGTATTCCTTTGGTATTATTCTCAGACCTTTCTTTGTCTTTTAGATCTATAATGGTATTTATCTGTAATGGTTCTCTTCTTATTGTTTCTGACACTGTTCTTTTAATTTAATTGGGTAGACTAGGGTTGAATTGGTTTTTAATGCTGCAACATTATATTTGGGTTGAGTTTATGGTCAACTAAATCTCTAAAGCCTGCTCTCCCCTGTCCCTCAGAAAACATATACACTTAATTGATTTTTCAAGGCAAATATATTTTTTTAAGATTTTATTTATTTGACAGAGAGAAACACAACCAGAGAGGGAACACAAGCAGGGGGAGTGAGAGAGGGAGAAGCAGGCTTCCCGCCGAGCAGGGAGCCCAATGTGGGGCTCGATCCCGGGTCTCCGGGATCATGTCCTGAGCTGAAGGCAGTCGCTTAACCACCTGAGCCACCCAGGTGCCCTTCAAGGCAAATAATTTTAAAAATCCCATCAATCTTGCCTGTCCAAGATCTTAATAGATCCAAATTCTATAAAAATGACTATCATTAAAAAAAATCGTGTGTGTCATCTAAAAATTTGACAATCTAGTTTTTGCCATTTGGCCAGTTTGTTTATAAGGATAGAATTGAGGACCAAGCTCTTTGGAAGAACCCTAAAAAATGATTTTGTAAGAAAATAGTACAGAATGCCAATTTTACAAGATGAGTACCATGCTCAAACACATGTGGAAATGCTATATATTAAATCACCTTTTTTGAGATCTAAAACACATATAAGTGGTTGAACACTCTAAGACACTTCCTTCTAGATTGACATTGATCAACTAACTTAGCATTTCCCAAACTGTGTTCCACTAGATATTCTTTCTAGGACTTTCAGAACCAAATTTATGGTGAGGTATAATGTGAATCTACAGAGACAGCATTCTGTCTTTCTACAATCTATTAGACACAGAGAATTTTTCTTCACAGAGCTTCTTTTAAGATTGGTACGGCAATTTTAGTAAAACCAGGTCAGTGAATATTTGGGGCTATGGTTGTTATGTTGGCTCCATGTCTGCCTAAGTTTCCAATCTCAAATTTTATGAATTGATCCAGTGAACGATACACTTATACCAGTATTATGAGCAAATATTAAAACCACTTTTAGAAAGGAGCTAATTTTCAAAAATCACCTTTATTTTGTTATAATCAACATTGTTATTATTTACATGCAATAAACTATGATCCATATATATATACATTTTGAGAGTCTTGACAAATCTATACATACACCTCTGTAACCACCATCATAGTCATTCCCATATTGTAGAACATTTCCATCACTCCAAAATTTTCCTCATGTCCTCTAGATGTCAATCCATTCTAAACCCCAGCTCCAGATAACCACTGATGTGCTCTATATCACTACATATTATATTTCTTTTTTTCAGAATCTCATACAAATGTTTTTATACATCATGTACTTTTATACCTGGCCTATTTTGTTCAGCATGGTTCTAAGATTCATTCATTCATGTTGTTGAATGTATTAGTGGTTCATTTTATTGACAAATAATATTCTACTTTATGGATATAATACAACTTTTTTATACATAGATTTGTTTGTCGTTATTGTGAATAAAGATTTTATGAGTATTGTATACAAGTTTGCTGTGCAACAGCAGTGTTAATAGTGTTCCAGTTTTTTTCCGTCCTCACCAACACCTGGTATGCTTATTCTTTCATCGTAACCATTCTAGAGAGTGTAAAGGGTGTTTCATTGTGGTTTTAATTTTTATTTCTATGATGACTAATGGTGTTGACCATGTTTTCATGTACTATTAGTCATTTGTGTATCCTCCTTTGTGATATTCCTATTCAAACCTTTTGTTCATTTGAAAAACTGGTTTGTTTGTCCTCCTATTGATATCTACGAATTCTTTATGTGTTCCATATGTGTCCTTTTTAAGAGATATATGCAATATGATACATATGTAAGTCTTCTATGTATATATACATTATATGTACACATAATATTAGGTATATACACAAATAATATTTTGGATATATATTAGATATATATTAGATATATTTTCCCAGTCTGTGTAGTCTGCCTTTTTCTTCTTTTTTCTTTTCTTTTTTTTTTTTTTTGCCTTTTTCTTTCTCAGAAGGTGTCTTTCTAAGAGCAAAAGCTTTGCATTTTCTTGAAATCCAATTTTTTTAGCCTTCCTAAGGAATTCGTCTATGCCATGGTCATAAAGGAAGAAGTGACTTTTCTTATGGTATTCTTATATTTGCTTATTTCAACCATTCTTATGTTGGCTTATTTGGAACATTGTGTTAACAATTTCCCTCATTCCCTTCCTTTCTCTTCCTTTACTCAGACTCATCCTGAGTTGTCTGGAAAAAAGTAAGCATCATTAGCTAATGTTACAGGAGCATGGCTAGGCCCAATTTAAAAAGAACAGAGAACATTTGCAACATGTATAAAACCTTGGGCCAGAAGAATACTCTGAGGGGTCTTAACCACCCTATTTATTGAGGCTTCTCAAGTTACTCTCCATCATATCACCTTGGAAATTTTCTTTAAGGCATAATTATCTTTATGATCTTACTTATTTGTTTACCTGTTTCCTATCTGACCTCTATACTGCACTGTAAGCTTTTCTGTCTTGTTCATATGTGATGAGTGAATGGATGAACCAGTACAGGCCAGATTGCGATGTGGCTAACAAAACTGATACCAGTTTGAGTTTCCGGGTCCCACTCTTTCAGCCCTCAGAAACCTGCCTTGTCTCTCACTTTCACCCACTACATTTATAAATTGCTATATGGGGGTAAGGCTTATACACAGAATAGCTAAACCCATTCCCTTAGGAAGCAATCTCTTCCCTCATTTTAATGAGAATTGGGATTCTCTGAAACTTCTATGTTCATACTTTCATGGGTAACAGATGATTCAGGATTGGGTGATGGGGAAATTGTTAAGAAGTTTGCTTCTTTCTGTAATTTCCTCTCTAGCCTTTTAGATGGGTAATTAGCAACAGAATATTGGTTTTCTTAGGTTGTTGCCTAGTAGCATAAACTTGGCTACAGTAATCCTGCTGGCTGTCTAGAAAAGGGCTACTTTTACTGGTGTTTATCATTCAGCTGCTGAAATTCACACTGGGTGAAACTTGGCATGACAGCTCTCAGCTCCGTTGCAACTTAGAAGAAAACATTCTGCTTTGCTTAAATTGTTTTCGATTGACTGGGTAAGAATAAATTAAAGGTTCTTGTAGGTAATAGCTTCTGAATTCAATTAAAAATATCATCAGGCAGCTGCTTTTTTTTTCTGAAAGTACAGAAATGATTTTGAGCTACTTAATTGATTTTCTTATGAAGTTTTATGACTGGCAGATTTGGTCTAATTCTTTCTCAACATTTTTCACTCACATCAATATAGGAATAGAAAATGGGAATCAGAAAAAAAAGGTTCTGATTATCTGCTATGGTAAGAATCTCAGAGTCATAAAATCTTAAAGGCCAGTCAGTCCATCTCCTCGTTTGTTCATTCATTCAAACATTGATTCATTGATCAAACATTTATCTTTTAATTTGGGCCAGGTTCACTGAACAAACGTTTGATACTTATCACACTCAGGATTTTTTGTTTACAAAAACCCTAGTTTGCTAGTCTGTAAATTTCAAGCAGGCTGGGGCCATGTGTGTTTTATTTACTGATGTATAGTAAGTACCAAAAATAGTTGACTTTCAATAACATTTGGTGGAGATAGGAAGGAAGGAAAGAGGGAAGGAGGGAAAGAAAGAAGGAAGGGAGGGAGGGATGGAGGGAGGAAGGAAGAGAGGCAGGGCAAGCTCATTTTGCTAGGTCTAATGGGGTGTTTGCATCTTGCTCAAGTTACTGAAGCATGCCTGAACTTACTTGGCTCTTGGATTTATAGGTTCACAAAGTTACTATTATAAGCTAACCAGTATCTGAGAGTCAAATTCAAAATAATCAAACTTGCAATGCAAACTCATAGCTGAAATACCAAACATGCTCTCAGCTTTGCACCTGCTGCAACCCTCCACCTGGAACCCTTTCTCTAATTACTTATGTGATTCTCTCCCTCTTCATTCAGATCTCAACTTACATGTCACCTAAGTGTATGCTTAGTCAATTTTTGTTAAATGAATGGTCTCCCCAGATGTGTCCTCTCTGCTCATTCTCTACCTTTAGGAAATTTTAGGGAGGGAAAGTTAATCGAGAGCAGGAAGCATTGTATTGCTGTAATAGAATCATGTAAAGAATGCACTTATAAAAAATAGACACTTTTGTTCTGTTGATGTCATTTTAGAGACGTCTTAGTCTATCAATTACCAATTTGGCTCATGAGGCCAAAAAGGTTCTTGGAACTCTTTTTAACTTTTCCATTTCAAAAGGCTAATGGAAACCATGCAGTTATTCTTAATAAGGCATTGGGGGGAAACTAAAATGGTAATACAGAGGTTGAAAAACTTTTCTAGATCACAGTGATTTGGTAATTTTCTCATCATATTCCTAGGCCAAAAGAATTTCTAACAGTTCTAATTATTAATTATATCCACACAACTTGATAGTTTATGTAGTACCTGAGAGAAATTGCTATGTTTTCTTAGAAAATTTAATATGTCTTTCAGTACTATTGTGAATTTGTTGCAATATGCTGGGATACCTTGGCACAGAGTTTGGGAACCATAGAGCTGACCAAAGGTTCTAAATTGTGTGTTGGGCATATTACTAAGGCCACGTTATTCTAATTCCAGCTCAATTTGGCCATTGATGATATCAAAGAAATGACTAGGACAAGACTATAGAGCCAAACACAACTCTCAGAACACAAGTCATGTGGTTTTAGTGTTTGACTTAAATGGGTTGAATCCTGCCACAGTGACCACCAATATTGAGCAACCAAGAGTTCTGTGTTCTAAAAGACTGGATTCTTAGTTATTCTTGTCTGTTAATAGCCTGTGACTTCATAATACTACTGTAGACTTTGCTGCTAATAAATCATTTGCAATCTCCATTAAGGTTGACAAAAATGGTAATAAGATGGGCAGAACAAATTGTTTATTGCTTAATACATATGTGGCTTTTTTGGTGTGCAAAACCTTTTAAAGATCCTGACATGGGAGACACAGATGAAATACATTTTTTTCTAATTTTAATTTTTTTTCAGTGTTCCAAGATTCATTGCCCATTCCCCACACCCAGTGCTCCATGCAATAGGTGCCCTCAGTACCCACCACCAGGCTCTCCCATCCCCCCACCCCCTCCCTCCAAGTCTCTCTTGTTTCACTTCTCTCCCTGAATTACCCTACTTTCCATTTACTTTCCTTCTCCTACTGTCCTCTATATTACCCCTTATGTACCGCAAGTAAGTGAAACCATGTGATACTTGAATTTCTCTACTTGGCTTAGTGAAAAGAAGGGCCATATGTACCCCAATGTTCATTGCAGCAATGGCCACAATTGCCAAACTGTGGAAAGAGCCAAGGTGCCCATCAACAGATGAATGGATAAAGAAGATGTGGTACATATATACAATGAAATACATTTTGAAAAGTCACACTGATGGTGAAAAGTCTGTGAACAATTGCTCTAATCTTTTAGTTATATGGGATTCACTTCTGCCTGATTAATGAAGCATTTACAAATTCACTTTCGGAAGACAGAAAGGGTAGAAACTGCCTCTGCAGAAGGCTGCTTGATTTCATTATGTGGTGATTTTGATGAGAAGGGCCATGGTGTGTGTGTGTGTGTGTGTGTGTGTGTGTGTGTGTGTGTGTGTGTGACATTTTTTGATCTTCCTTCCAGACTTTGGGTTCCAGATTCCTATACAGATGGTCCTGACTTACAATGGTTTGACTTAAGAAATTTCTACTTTATGATATACATTCAGTAGAAACCATATTTTGGATTTTGAATTTAGATCTTTTTCTGGGATTATGTTAGTGATAGGATAGTTTCATGATTCTAGGTAGCAGCAGTAAGCCTCAGTTCCCAGTCAGCCATGCAGTCAGGAGGGTGAACGAGCAATATACTTATGAACGTTCTGTACCTATCAGCCATTCTGTTTTAACTTTCAGTACAATATTTAGTAAATTACATGATATTTGACATTTTATTTTAAAAGGCTTGTGTTGGATAATTTTGCCAAATGGTATACTAATGCAAGTGTTCTGAGTTTAGTTAAGGCAGGTGAGGCTAACTTATGATCTTTGGTGGTTTGGGTATATTAAAGGCAGTTTCAACTTATGATATTTTCAATTTATGAAGGTTTATTGAGATGTAATCCCACAGAAGGTCAAGGAAGATCTGCACACATAAACTAACTTCTCTTGAGAGAGTCTAAGGATAGTTTAAAGCAATAATTAGCTTCCTATAGTAAAAATTTGGGATCTGCTTATTTTCATTCATAAGATTGGGTTTTGAAAAAGATAGATTACTCTTCCTTCTCCTTTTGGTGCCGTAACAAAGACGGTAGCAGAATTTAATGAAATGAAGAATAGGAAAAAAAATAGAGAAAAATCTATGAAATAAAACCTGCTTCTTTGAAAAAATCAATAAAACTGACAAAACTTGGGCTAGATTGACCAAGGAAGAAAAGAGGACTTAACTTCTCAAACCAGGAAGGAAAGTGGGGACATGACTATCAACCTTACAGAAAAAAAAAAAAAGAATTAAAGAGAAATAATATGGACAATTGTATGACAATAAATTAGGTAACTTGGATTAAATGAAGAAGTTCTGACAAAAGAGAATACCAAAACTTACTCAGCAATATTGAGGAGGGCACGTATTGCATGGAGCACTGGGTGTGGGGCCTAAACAATGAATCTTGGAACACTGAGAAAATAAAATAAAATATTTTTAAAAATTTTAGAAAAAGAAAAAAAGAAATATAAAGTCTAAATAGACCTATAACATGACAAGAAATTTAATTGGTAAACAAAAAAATATGCACAAAAAGTCCTAGCCTAAATGGTTTTACTGGTGCATGCCACCGAACATTTAAAGAATGAATACCAATTCTTCATAAACTCTTCCAAAAAATACAAGAGGAAGGAACAATTTTTTAAAATATTTTAAAAGATTTTATTTATTTGAGAGAGAGAAAGAGAGCATAAGAGAGCATGAACAAGGGGAGGGGCAGAGGGAGAATCAGAATCCCTGCTGATCAGGGAGCCTGATACAGGGCTCAATGAAGGGCTTGCTCGCAGGACCCTGGGATCATGACCTGAGCTGAAGGCAGAGGCTTAACTGACTGAGCCACCCAGGCGCCCTGAGGAGGGAATAATTCTTAATTCATTCTATGAGAACATTTTTATGTTGATTCCAAACCCAAAGACGTCAAAAGAAAAGAAAACTATGGACCAATATCGCTTCTAAACATAGATGCAGGTCCTCAACAAAATACTAGCAAACAAAATACAACAACATATGAAAAAATTATACATATGAAAAGAATTACATATAGTTAACGAAGTGGGATTAATGAAAGTTAGGTTTTTACATCTGAAAATCAATTAATGTAATATGTCATATTAATAAAATGAAGAACAAAATCCCACATGATCATCTAAATAGTTGCAACAAAATCATTTGATAAAACCCAATACCCTTTCATTTTAAAGACTCTTAAAAAATTAGGAATAGAAGTGCAGTTTCCCAAACTGGTAAAGGACACCAAGAAAGAGCTCACAGCTAATATTATATAAGACTGAAGCCTTTTCCCCTAAAATCAGACAAAGATGTCTTCTCTCGTCATCTCTAGTCAACATTGTACTGGAGATTCTAGCCGGTGTGTTTAACCAACAAAGTGAAATAAAGGCTTCAAGAGTGTGTGTGTGTGTGTGTGTGTGTGTGTGTGTGTGTGTGTTTGTGTGTGTGAGGCAGAGGTGAGTGTGGGGGAGTCCAGTTGGCTAGCAAGTCTATTCTTCCTCCAGTTAGGGAATTTGTGGCCAAGAAAAGACCAAATTATTGAAAAGAAGGTGTTATGCTGTCAGTACTGTTTATTCCCATGGTGCTTTACCCCCTCCTTCCATCCTGTGAGTCTTACACTTCTCACTCCTGTTCTCTCTCCCTATTGGTAGTGACCCTCTCGCTGAATGATAGACAGGGGGTGAGGAGCAAAAGAGCTTTCAGTATATCAGTGTCATGGCACCATTTGGTGGTTAGTGACATCTAATGCAGAGTCACTGACAATTATTAAACATACATTTTTGCCTGTTTTTAAAATCATCGTGCATTCAATACACAGCTTGAATGAATTTGAGATGAAATGACCAACTGTTGGCCCCACTTTGGGGAAACAGGTCTCGTATAAATTACACAATGTACATAGCTTAAAGGCTATGTTATTGCTCCTTCTGATATGAAAACGATACTGTTAAGTACAACACCTACCAAGTTCCCATGCAATACTCTCTTAGGAAACCCCTTTCTACCAGGTCCAAAGTGTGACCTCACTGGATACTGACTGTTGGTATAGTAGAGTGATGCTTTCATATGTTTCTTCTCTTTAATAATCTGGGTCTCCTATATCAGACATTCAAACTCTTTTATGAGTTCTAGCACATTACACTTGCCTCAGTGACCTGATTCATTGCCTCACGCCTCATTTTCTTCCTTAGATCATATTGTTTACCTTTTTCCTTCTACCTGGTGAAGAACTACTGCTCTCACAAGCATACCTCGTTTTGAGCATTGACGTCAATGACTTGCTGACTTCCAGGCAGTTGGTGGATATCAGCTCACAGTTCTATTACTCATCTGCTGGAACAATCACAAACAGAAAGTCAAGCAGACCCCTTTCCGTACTTGTGCTATATTTATTCTTAGCACTCTACTGAGACTTGGCAACAGTGGATGGAACCAGGAGTTATTTTGTTTGGATTAGGTCAACAGTCTTCCTATGAGATTTTCATCTATCTTGTTTGTTACGGTGCATTGGTCTGTGTTCCAACATTCCATTCAAATCACAAATGGCTTGGATAAATCCATTTTGACAAATGACAAGGAGAGCTGAATCACTGATATTTATTTACTTTCAAATTCACATTTAAATCAATCATTATTAATAAAATGACATTGATGTATGTCAACCAATGTTATTTTTTAGTTAAGAAAATAAGGTTTGCAAAGTCAAAGAATTTCAGTTTCCCAAAATTATGCAGAGATGCGTAAGTATACAGCTGCTTAAAAACGCCATTCTTATTGCTCTTAGAACTTCAGTTATTCCAAAGAAGGTGTTATTATTTCTTTTTTTGATGTGTTAAGTTTAGTACCTTTTTCTTTTTTTTTTTTTAAGATTTTTTATTTATTTATTTGACAGAGAGAAACAGCTAGAGAGGGAACACAAGCAGAGGGACTGAGAGAGGGAGAAGCGGGCTTCCTACTGAGCAGGGAGCCCAATGTGGGGCTCGACCCCGGTCTCCAGGATCATGACCTGAGCCGAAGGCAGTCGCTTAACCAACTGAGCCACCCAGGCGCCCCTAGTACCTTTTTCTTTTTAAAGAAATAAAATAGGGAATTGAGACATACTCTGTGGAATGAAGCTAGGCTTCTCTTATTAAAGTTCCAATGTAGGTCTCTGGCCATACTTCGTATTTCGACTTCCATATGTTTCTTCTCTTTAAAAATCCAGGTCTCCTATATCCAGACATTCAAACTCTTTTATGAGTTCTAGTGCATTTCCAATACACCTCTCACTCCGCCATCACATTGTCTGCCTCACCTTACTACCTTACTGCACAACACCTCACTGTTCAATCTCTACTATCTATTTTAGTCTTTGCAACAATCTTGTGGGGTAGGGTTGCCAGATACTGTGTGCCTTTCGATTTTACCACCAATGTGAAAAGTTTGGCTTCTTATAGTTAGTGAGTCAGGACAAAAATAATCATGTTTCAAAAATTTCATAATGCCCAGTGAAATACCAGGAGAAATAGGAACGTGTTCTAAAAACAGCCTGAAGAATTTCTGACTTGAGTCAGAGCCATCCTGTGTATACAGTGAAATAGACCTGGAACCGTGCTAATGAGAAAGACGGCGACATCTAGTAAATGCCAAAAAATCCTGGAGCTGCACGTGAAACAATGCCATATTGGGTTTCTTGGCCTCTGCCATGTTTTGCTTGCATGCATGCATCTCAGGCCACATGTTGATCATGAATTACACATCATTTACACTTATATTTCCATTGGCCAAAACTAGTTATGATATCCAAACTAATTATAGTGTTGAAAAATGCAGAGTAGCCTATAGAGTGTTTGGTGAATATCCCATGAATGCACAGAATGATTTTGATGCTTAGAGAGTCAGAGCTGAAAAAATTATTTATTTATTTACTTACTTACTTATTTATTTTAAAGATTTTATTTGTCTTTGTCAGAGAGAGAGAGCATGAGAGCTATAGGCCGAGGGAGAGGGAGAAACAGGTTCCCCGCTGAGCAGGGAACACGATGCGGGGCTCGATCCCAGGACTCTGGAATCATGACGCGAGCGGAAGGCAGATGCTTCACCATCTGAGCCACCCAGGTGCCCTTGAAAAAGATTTTAGAAACCACCTTGTCTAGTCTATTTCCTTATAGAAGCAGAGGTTAGGAACATTGCATGACTTGGCCAAAATTGCATATCCAAGGAGTGGCAGAGAGAGGAGTTGCTTTCATAATAATTAGCATTTATTGAGCTCTGTTCCGTGCTGAGCAGTATGCCAACATATTGTTGTGCCTTATCTCCTTGAGCCCTCACACTAACCCTATGAGACAGACACTCTTCTTATCTTCATTTTAAGGATGAGAAAATTAAAGCTTACAGAAGGCAGGTAAAATGTCCAAAGTCACACAGTTCATAAATGGTAGAAGGGAGATTTAAACCTAGACTGCCTATGATCAAAATGCCAACAGGCAATCTGTCCTTAGATAGCCACTCTCTTTGCTCTGGTCTCCAAATCCTCCTTCTGATAATACCAACAGACTACATGGTGTTGGGATTAAATATAAAAATTCTCCTCAAAAAAATGATGCTACAGTAACCTTAAGACGAAAATTGCTCCCACATCCGTCCTTTTCTAGAAGATAGGTTCAAGTTTCTTGTGAAAGCAGAGGGAAAGCCTTGCTGATAAACATGGGCAAATCATACTGGACTCTCAGGGAGGAACTTGCTCCTGGATATGGACAGTGCTTTTCTTGCAAGGCGTATGAGTATTGTCTGCCATGTGAGAAGCAGCTGATACAGAGAACCAGGTAATGAACATTAACTTATACCCACAGGGTAGATATATGGAGAAAACGAATGTTGCAATGTATGTTTAAGAGAAATCAAGTATAATGGTCATTTCCTGCGGTTCCCGTTCTTCCACCAGACAGCAGTGCTTGGAGCTTGAGTTGTAATTGCTCACCTCTGCTCATTAGATCAGGGAGTAGGCACCAAGGCCCAGAGATTTTGTTTTTGTAAGTTGGATATTTTGCCATCCACACAAAATTCTTCATTTATAGTGAAAAATACAAAATTAGATAACAAAATTGTTTGTAATTAAAGTATGTGATGCGTTTAGTGCAGTACCTGGAATACAGCAAGCACTCAATAAATAGAAGTTGATGCTATTCTTCTTATTATTTTTTGCCAGGGAATCACTACACAGCCAATTTCCCCACAATTTCAACTTTGATATTATTGAAAAACTCTTTATCTCAGTAGGGAGTGAAAATTTCACTCAGGGGAAGTGGAGGATGACTTAGAACTACTCATCTTATTTATTTAACTGAAGTGACTGCTTGTCAGTTTGAATTCTCCAAACTACCAGGTTTGGACCCAGCTTGCAGTTGGAAGGCATGGGACCCACACAGTTCCTAAAATATATGGACACAGGCCAGGAGAAACACGAGATAATTAACTGAGTTTCAGTCCAAATAACTGTTTTGGAGGAAGAATAAGTTCCTGTTATCTAGTCTTGATGAGATCTCCTGGGGAAGGAAGCATACTGTCCGGGAAAAACTGTGTAATTGCCATCAGAAGAACTGGTAGGAGTCCCAACTCTTGTTATTAATTTGTTAAGAACTTTACTTTCTTCAGGAATGTCTGTTTTGTTGTTGGTGGTGGTGTTTTAGTGTTAAACGGGGTAGTCATTTTGAGAGTGCTCTAGGATGACATACTAAAGGGTTCTAAAAGTAATTCCATATTCATATAAAATGCCATCATAACATGATAAGCAAGCTCTAAACCTTCGGTCATATACAATATGGAGTAATTTGATTGCATGATAAATGCAGAAAATTCCAGGACCCAAGCCTAACATCCATATCCACCTCCAACCTGCTGCAGTTTGAGGTTTCCCAGTTAGAAGGCCAGTTTGGGTCAAGAAGATATTCCAGGATCCAGGAATCCATTTCCTCTTCCTGCTTTCCTCAAGTTGAGATTGATTGCTATTGTCCTTTCTGTCTTCACCCTCTTTTCCTCCTGCCCAAACTTTTAGCTTTCTTGGTTTGAGAAGGGGCTGATCAGAGGATGAGAGTCATTACTGACCATGGTGTATGCAAATTCACCATGTGGGATGACTTTCACTGCATTCCTTTAAAGAGGTTAAGTAAGCTACACATGGTCAGTGTGTAACAGGATAGAGAAAGGTTTATTCTTCTGATTAAGGGAAAGCACCACATGAATAGGAAGAAATAATTTGATATATTACATTCCATGTTATGCATAAACTGACAAATGGAACCACCGTTGTTGCTGTGGGGATGGTGTGACTTAAGGAGGGGCATAGGGTGGACAGAATACAGAAAGGAGAAAGCAAGAAAAGAGACTAGGAGGAAGGAGGCTTAGGAACTAGCAGAATTCTCTTCTCTGGGCTCCCCGTAATCCCTGACTCTTCAGCGTGTGTACAAAACCCAAATGTATACCTAAAGTCATTGGAATTCTTGTGGGAATATGGCAAGAGTTTCAATTCTGAATCTGGGTTTCCCCTTGTCTTATATAAGAAGAGCAGAAATAAATAAACACAGGCATATAGACCCTCTTCTGACATCTGACTTATTTGTGAAATGCCCTACTACTACTACTTAGTAAAGAATTGCTCATGGCCAAGTCATTTAAATGTGCACTGCAGTCTTTATGAAATGGTCCCAATTTAACATCAACTTTGAGTGTGGGTCTATATAATCCATAGAAAGCTTAATTTATATCTTCTGTTTGATCTAATTTTAGAATATGGTGAACTTTTGAGACTTACAGCTGAAAATACTACTTTCTTTAAGTCCTTTCAGATTGAAAACTAAACCAGTTCCTTCACTGCACATCAAATAAACAGGGCTCTGTGGAGTAGCATCTTGGAACTCTTAGAATTCTTCACATGAAATTGAAACTGCAAAGAATGCCATTTTACGGAAATGAATCCATCCCATGGCTATTACATATAAATTTTCTACCTTTTTTTTTTAAGCCACAGAAAGAATATTAGTTGCAGCTCTTCGTCTACATATAGTTAGTTGATGTGTGGAGAAAAAAAAAGCTCATTTTAATAGTATATAAATATTTATTATTTGGCTATTAAAACATCATCCAAGACCAATGGTTACTACTTTGTCCCCAAACCACCTGGAAGATACCACATATTTTCTTCTCTCCCAAGGCAAGATACTCCTTAGGAAATGGAGCAGTGAGGGGAAGAAAGAGGGATATCTGTCCATTTGAAAAACATGTGTGAGGAGCCAACCTAAAACCAAACCAATCAGAATTTTCAGGGCTTTGTGTGCAGTTAGAAATAGCTCCTCCCACTCATCTTGAGAGTATGACTATTATGTATTGAATTGTGCTTCCCCAAACTCAGGCGTTCACATCTTCAGAATGTAATTGTATTTGGAGATACGGACATTATAGAAGCAATCAAGTTAAAATGAAGTCCATAGGGTGCACCTTAATCAATATGCCCGGTATCCTTATGAAAAGGGAAAACCAGAGGACAGAAGGAAGACAACATGAAGATATAAGGAAAAGCACGCATGAACATAAAGATGCCAGTTGCCATCCACAAGCCAGTGAGAAATGTCTGGAACAGATCCTTCCTTCTCAGCCCTCAGAAGGAACCAACTCTGCCAACAATTTAATTTTAAACTTCTAGTCTTCAGAACCGGGAGATAATACACTTCTATTGTTCCAGTCACCTGTTCTGTGGTAAGTGTTAATGGCAGCCACCCCATCCATGGTACGGGTTTTGGCAGCCCTAGCAAACTAATACATTGACCTTCCATCATTGAAGAAAACAAGAGGTACAAATCTAATCCTGTTTCAGTCATTATAACTCTGTGAGTAGGAAACTTCTGGAAGATAAATCATGAAATTTGCTCTAGGTGATTGATGTCTGATGGGTATTTTAGATCTAAGAGGACTTTAGATCTAAGAGAAGGACTTTAGATCTAAGAGAACCATTCCTTCATTTATACTTGTAGCCACACCATTCCTTTATCATGAAATAATACAACTATAATATTATGCTACTCTGATTCTAATATGCTCCCTACACATTTTTATTTATTAAGAATTTATAAACAGAAAATCATTCAGAACCCTACCATCTTAATAAATCGGTATCCTTGTTCTTTTTGTTTAATTTTTGTTCTGATCTAGATGCATACCCAATCTCATTAGATTTAATGATAGCAGAGAAGAGATTTTGTAGTTTGGTTTTTAACTACTTTTAACTACTTTAACAGTTGTTCTCAACCTGGGGCTTTTCCTCCTCCACTCTACCGACAGCCTGGGACTTGTGGCAATGTCTGGAGACATTTTTGTTGCCTCAACCGGGATGGTAGTGCCTTAGGTATCTACAGGGGTAGAGACCAGTGGTATTGCCAAATATCCTACAATGCACAGGACAGTGAATTTGACCCTGAATGTCAATAGTGTTGAGAAACCTTGCCTTTTAATAAGCTATCTGGGTCTTCAAATCTTTCCTTTTATGGTTACAAAATATTCTATTGATTGATGTATTATAATGTATTTAGCCAATAAAAATGTAATATGTTATTTAGATGGTTTCTAACTTTTCATTATTCTAATAGTGCAGGTATCTTTTTATTTATATAGCTTTTTAAATGATATTAAAGAAAAATTCCAATGGTGGAATTTAGATTTAAAAGCATGAATAAACCAAACATCAAGAAAAATCATGGTTTCCTTTCTAGGTAAACACTTTTTCTCATTTCTGAGCTGTTCTAACACTTTAACTCCCGCAGTCCAGATTGGCTCCAGCTCTTTTTTACACCTAAAGGGGAAGTAATCTTATCAAAATTGCTGTTTTCTACGGCCATTAATTGCTCAGTATTTCATTTTAGCGGTCATGTTGGCCTATTTTTCACTAATTCAATTATGACTGTTCCTTGGCTCTGAATAACCTTTCTCAAATGCCCCTGTAAGATCTGCTTGATCCCTATGCACTCCTAACTCACACAAAATCAAGAGTTAAATTATCACAAGTTATCAAAGGCTAACTTCTTAAAGGGGCTTCTCCCTTTGCCTTTAAAATAATGTAAACGAAAAAAAAAGTAAATAAAATAATGTAGACGTTATCTTACATTACACAAGAATAACACAAATCATAAAGCATAGCCTTGAAAGTCTTAAGCATGTGTTAAAATGCGAGTCGGTTGTCATGCTGAAACAAACAAACAAGGACCTTCATTCTCGATACTAAAGACTCCTCTCCCTTCTCTTAGACATTCCTTCAAAGATGAGGAAAGGTGATTTTTCCTTTGCTGCGGGGAAACAAACCAGCACTTCACAGCCTGTCCCCACCCTCAGACACTCCTAAGTCAAAGATTGTGATAGGCAGCACCCTAGGCAGTCCTAATGGAACTGGAGGGAGAAGCCTGCTGGATGATGAATGTGAGGGTGAACAAAGGTAGGGTTCTAAAACAGGTACAAAGAGATTTGCCTTCACTGGTCAGATGGGAAGGGGCAAGTCTGACATTAAGACTTGCAGTTGGAGAGTTCTAGCTATTGGTTACATTGGTTACAATGCCTAATGGTAATATTGCCCTCAACACAAATGGCTGCTGAGATGGATCGTAACTACTTACCTTTGCCCTGCAACCCCCATTTCCATGGATTCCCAGGAACCAGGCAGCAACAGCAGAGAATAAACTCCAAGCCTTGATTGTCCTGAGACATCTCAGATCTGTCCTTCTTATATTAAAGCATGCATTAACAGTCAGAATTCACTACAGAGAAGGGACAGCATGGGTAAACTTGACACTAGGTTCTATCAAAACCATTTCATATAATCCATAAAAACAAGTGCCAATATATAAATAAGTCAACATACTAAATTGGAATAAAAGTAAAGCCAGATCTAAAGTAAAATGAAAAGTTAAGTGATAAGTTCTGTTTACTTTAAATTATCAACAAAACCAAGTACAAATATTTCTTTTTATTTTATTTATTTTTTTTATTGTTACTAAATTTTTTTTCCCAGTGTTTCAAGATTCATTCCCCATTTCCCACACCCAGTGCTCCACGCTTTAGGTGTCCCCAGTACCCACCACCAGGCTCTCCCATCCCTCCACCCCTCTCCCTCCAAGTCCCTCAGTTTGTTTCTGTGTTCAAAGTCTCTGTTGTTTCGTTTCCCCCCCTAGATTACCCTAGTTCCCATTTGCTTTCCTTCTGCCACTGTCCTCCAGTTTGCCCCTCATGCACCGCAAGTAAGTGAGACCATGTGATACTTGACTTTCTCTTCTAGGAATACCTACAAAAGTTGGGTATTCATCCTTTCTGATGGAGGCATAGTATTCCATTGTATATATGTACCACATCTTCTTTATCCATTCATCTGTTGATGGGCACCTTGGCTCTTTCCACAGTTTGGCGATTGTGGCCATTGCTGCGATGAACATTGGGGTGCATATGGCCCTTCTTTTCACTACAACTGTATCTTTGGGTTAAATGCCCAGTAGTGCAATTGCAGGGTCATAGGGTAGCTCTATCTTTAATTTTTTAAGGAATCTCCAACTGTTTTCCAAAGCGGCTGCACCAGTTTGCATTCCCACCAACAGTGTAAGAGGGTTCCCCTTTCTCC